>VZTU01022736.1:10545-56791 GCA_013400835.1 Zapornia atra
CAAAACCTGGAGACAGCCACATAAAACCGAAGACATTTGTCCAAAGTAGATGTATGCAGGCTGGAGCTGAATCCCTTTCCCAGTGTTGGGCTGAGATGAGCTGTATTTCTGAGGGCCAAAGACCTGGATTTGTGTCTGCAGGCTCGTACTTCGACATTCTTGTCAAATACTGTGGACCTCGGGGTCCAGTGCTTCAACAGAGGCTGGCACAGGTGGTCCCCATGGTCTGTGGAAACAAGTATTGTCCTTGCACAAATTAACGCCGTAGTAGGCCTTGGCAGCATCCATCCACAGCAGGGTAATCAGCAAAGGGAGATGCATTTAAGCAGTATTGGAAAATTAGAAACATTCCACTGCTGCAGGTTAAAAACTGCTCCAGGATTGCAAGTTCGGCATTTTAGGGATCAGTGGGAGATTTCTCTGGAGATTAAGAGCAATTGAAAAGATCGACTTCCTCTCTATAGAGAAGTTTTAATAAGGCTGAAAATAAAATGCTGTCTTCCCCAGCCTTCCTGGCAGAGGAGATCCAAAGCGCCCCCCTGTTGTTTCAATAATTCAAACTTCAGCTTTAGCCAGCCAAATAGGCCTGAAATTCACCTGCGAAAGTTCACGGGGCTAAATGGGATTCAGAACAAACTCCTCTTGTTTCCAAACTCATGTATAATGCAGTGAGGAACTTTGCTCAAAAGCAGCTCCGGCTTGCTGTTATATTTACGATTCTCCAAAAGAAAGAACAGGAGGCAAACTGATAAGACCACATCGCAGGCAGCAGAGTGGGAGGGGAAGGAAAGAGCACAGCCACCAACTTAGTATAAATTGACATTCCTCTGTAGCTGGGCACATTAAATCTGCCTCTTCTCCCTCAACAAATTGAGATCACAGCTTTGCCCAAATACGGAGAAGATGTCCATGTCCTCCAGGAAAGAACAAAATAAATAGATAAGGCAAGCATGGAAGGAAGAAGCAACACAGTAAGAAAGTTTTCAGGTTTTTTTCATTTGCCAGTTGGAAGGGAAAACTGTAGCTGAGCATTACATGCCTATCTTTTTATTTGAAACATTTTTGTTTACACAGATGTAGACTCAAAGGTGTGTGGAAGTCAAGCTCTCCATCTGTCAGTGCTGTCGGTCTACTGGAGAGTCCTGGGGCTGGCTCTGGGGTGACCCAGTTACCCCTGGCAGAAGGCAACTGCTGAATGTGCCTGTAGAGCACCACTGGCAGATGGTGCTGGGCTGGCAATGTTACTGGATGCCCAGACAAGGTAGAAATTTCAGCTTCAGCAAGATCCGTTCATTTGTTTCACAAAGAGCTATTCGGATAGTCCAACATGTACCTCACTGCTTTTTTTTTCTGCTACAAACCTCATGCAGTGGACCAGGAGCAGGAGTTCTGCCAGCTCCCTCTGTAGCTCAAGACCAACCAGTTGGCCACCGTGGTCTAGGGATCACCCAAGTTCACTGGAGACTTTGAAAGCTTTTCTGTTGACATCAGCAGCCATGCATTCAGGGCTGTCACATTTTAAAATGTTCACAGCAGGTTGCCGCAGCTACCTACCTCAGAAAAGCAGCTTTCTTACTACATTAGCTATGCTTTGCATCTTTGCACAAAAAGGTCACATCTAAATTCACTTGGCTAGCGTGGGTGGCTCACCCTGTTTGTTTTAAAACCCTGTTCTCAGATTGTAAATAGATTTCTGGAAACCTCAGCTATAGAGAGAATAGGCATTTAAGTCTTAGGTAGCTGGTGTTAAGTGAGCTAAATCTATGACAGGGTGTTAGGAATCTGGTACTTACATCTATTTGGGTTATTGTTTCACTGAGGAAATACATACAATAGTTATGTCTAATCATGAATTCGAGTGCTGATCTGAGATCTTCCTCCTTTCCTTCCTTCCCTTCTCTCTTTAATTACCTCACTAAGATGCTAAGATGTTTGTTGTTGTTTTCTTTCAAGTATATGATTTTTGCAGTTTTCTGGGACTGGTGTAACTGAAGTGCAGTGAGTAATTCATTTGAAATGGTAAATATTTAACATCTAAATGGCACCCATTTTTACCAGATCCCTATGTTCTTTATAGCTCTTTTTGTGCTATATATAATACTGTACTCTCTCTATGTATATGCTATACCTTAAATATGCTGGACGATGTATTTATTTATATTTTTCTGAGAAATATGAAGAGACATTAGGAGAAAGTAAATATTACAAAATTCTCTCTGAAGACATTAGACAATGACAATATTATGCTGACTGAGGCAAATTTAATTCTGCTCAATTGTATTTCTGTTTCATGATTTCGTGACTCATTGTTTAATTGCATAATCACACAGGGGTTTTTTTTGCAGGCTACTAAACTTGAAAGTACAAAAGGCAATGCTGGAGTGAATCAACTCAGTGTTCTTGTTCTGAATCACACGGGCATCTCAGGTTGTGCTGGACATCCTCTCCAAAATAAAAACAGCAATCAGTTTTCTAAATTATGCTCTTATTGGTAGCTTGTAGGCTGCAGTGCTTCAGCATAACAACGTTACAGGTCTAGGGACCATGATCAGCTGAATAGGCTCTGGGATATGTTTGCCGCCTTTGCACCAGGCTGTTTGCTGCTACTTAAGGGTTTGGCTGGGTGTTTTGAATGCTGATCGATCACGTTCGGAGGTTTGTTAAGTGTATCAAAGAAAGGGAGTGAAAAACTATACTTCATAATACGTAGTAGCTAAAAGCTGAGGACATTCTGCAGAATTAGTTTTGGTGTAAACTGGTGAGAAGTAGGAATGTTGCATTTATGTTTCTTGATGAAACTCTGTTTCCTGCAACATTTGCTGCATTACAGTTAATGGAATTTATGAGAATGGCTTGTAATTCTCCAAAACTGCCTGGTGCGGTCATTTCAGCCAGCGCAATGTGAATTATGCAATAAGCCATCGCCTTAATTAAAACAAATTGCGTTTACTGTATCAGTCCGTACTATAAATCACTCCCTAGGGCCCCTCTTCAAGGTTCGTGCTTGGCCTATTCTTGAGAAATGTTGACAACAGCCTCCATTACAAAAAACATTTTTGAGCATTTTCTTCTAATATCCTCCCTTCTCCAGGATCCAACCTTTGAGCTCACTGCCCCAATACGCAAAACAAATCTTAGCCGAAACAAACACAAAATCACGTGAAAGAGACAGAATACCTCATTTCCCTTTTCTTTCCTGGTTTTGTAGCAAGCAATTCAGGAGGCTGTGGCAGTGGAAGATGAAGTTTATTAATTGCAATAATGATCATCATAAAAGCCAAAAAAGGAAACCTGCAGACTAATTGTTTTCATCCAAAGTTAGGAGGCACATGGGATTCCTCACACTCCCTACTATAATTAGACTGAACAACAAGACAACCAGATTATTAGTCCTTTGTGTAGCTCCAGTTTAATAAAGAGAATGACCATTGGGTATTTATATTCATTTGAGCTCAAAGCAGCTTAAAATGAAGCGTTAAATACAGCATATCATACTGCAGGATGAAGTAACTCACCTTTTAAAGAGAAAACGTCACCTTATTCGTGACCTTTGATGTGGGGGGAAGGATTTTAACTTCATTCAGTTTGGATCAGGCTGCTGAGACCATACAGCTCTATCTAATACTCAAGTGACGGTGTTTCGCTCCGTTTTCTTGCACTGAAATTAAAATAAGGAAGTTCAGTACTTTGCTCAAAAGGGCTATTGTTAAAAGTGCCCTGAATTAGAATATTAGGCCACTAAATGGTGATTTCTGGGTTTGGTTGTATTCGAGAGATACTACTGCAAGTCTGGAGGATACGCTGTTTAAAACAATCCTTCATGGGTTAAAATGCACAGGGGAATGGTAGCAGAAGGACAGCACAAATAGCAAAAGCTCAAGCAAGCCTTCTTAGCCCCTGTTACAGGAGCTGCCTAACTCCCGCTAATTTTGGGGATCCTGTAGGTGGAGCTGCTTTTATAAAATTTATGAGGGAAGTGAACCATTTATATCTAAAACTGTTTGGCCACTCCAGTTACTTTGAAATTGCTGAAACCTCATCATGAACAACTGGGTCATTGAACATAAAATCAGACCCTAGAGCCTGATTGGAAAGTCATTAAAGCCAATGAAAAGGGACCCACTGGCTGGAGCCAACACTGGAGCAGATCCGCAGAGGATAATCTAAACTGAATCTGTCTCCATATTTATTTTCCTCTTGATATATACCTAAAAGAAGCCTATGTAGATTTGCAGTGGCCATAACACTATCATGACTTGTTTGTTTTGAAGATTTTTTAAATTTATATCAAAGTAGGTGTCCCTCTCGCCCAGCAGCTTTACTCTGGTGGTGTTTAGGTCTTCAGATGAAAGCCTCTGTCACAAAACTAAGTAAACGTATCCAAAGAACAGGTCTGAGCACTGAGAAGGAAATGAGACAATATCTGTTTTCCTCAGTGAAAAGGAAAGTAGACACAATTGGAAACGGCATATGCCCAGGCAGTGACTACTATTCTTCAGCCAAAATAAAGTCTGGAAATTACTGGCATCAACAAGTATTATCAAGGACCAGCTGAAACATGTATTGAAAAGCGAGTGAAAACCTTCAGAGCAGTGGATAAAGACCTCAGTTGCATTTCCCTCTATATTAGTTGAGTGGCTATGACTGGCTTACGAATTCAATAGGCATTTATTGATGCTGTAGTACAGACCCACTGCACGAAGCTCAGGAAACTCAAAATGCTGAAGCCAGCGAAATAGGTCCTTCAACTTCCAATAGCCATAAGTACATTTTCCATCTCTTACTATTAGGTTCTCATTGTGTTTAATTCTTTTCTTTGCCCAAATTTAATCACAATGAACATGTGTCTCATGAGGTCTTCATTAATGTAGATTTTTTTGTTACAGGACACTGAAAGTACATGCCAACATTTTCATTTTAATCATCAAAATAAGATTATTTTTTTCATTTGTTTTTCATTTCTCTAAGTTTTGATAACTCCAAAATAGCTAGAGAGATTATCTTCCAACTTTCCAAATAATTCACTACTGGCCTGTGAATAAGAAAGCGTGAGAAAATTTCAACCCCCAAAGGTAATTTTTGGGGAAAGTTATAAACCACTGAAAACAGCAGCTTATAATGAAAGTGTCATCTCAACCATAAAAGGTACCTCAATGCACTGAACAGGCACCGTAAAACATGATTGAAAGGGAGTTTAGAGATATTGCTAATGGCTCCGACATAAGGAGTGTAGCTATAAAAGATGAAAAGATGCATGGCTAAAACTGCCCACTGCAAATCTTTGAAGAGCGTCTAACTACCCAGGCGTGCCAGAGATGCGCGATTGCTAACAGAACTGGTCATGCAAATCTGCTCAGACAGAGAGACCTTCAAACACTTCATGCTTTTACTTCCCCTGGAAGTAATGCAATTGTTCAGCGGAGAGACAGCTCATGTCCCCAGGCTCGTGTTGGGGGCATTGTCTGGAATTTGAACGATGGGAATGGTGGACAGTGATCCAGGGCCGTGGCGCTCAGCCTTTAGCTCTGGAGAAATAACATGCCCTGTGGATAGAAACTTCCAACTTCTCTTTCTGTTGCTACCACCAACTTTCCGGGTTACAATATTTTTGTGCTGTTTTCATGAAATTGTGTAATTTTGGTTGGAATGGACGTCTGGAGGACATGCAGTCCAGCCTTCTGCTCACAGCAGGCATACTTCAAAGTTAGTTTTGAAGTAGTTCTGCTATCCTGATTTAAACCAGGTGATCTAAAGTTTAATTAATATGTGCAAAATACTTAACAAGCTGAAAGTCATTTCATGAACTTTCAGAGTTTGCATTTGGGCATGATTACTTTACAACAACCCTTATGAAACCTGTAGTGAAACAGGTGTTGGTCAGTGTTGAGATTTGGTATGGGAAGCTGCTTGGTTGAATGTACTCTACTCTTTAGGGAGAAATTTCTGGCTAGGAGGTGAATTTTGAGTATCTGTAGGTCAAGGTCATATATGATCATGGCTATGCGTTTTATTTAGGCCATTTTAAAGAGTGGATTGAGAGTGTTGAAGACTGTGAGGAAGAATTTTTTTTAAATCATTGGTCAACAGCTGAACTTAAAAGGAGACCACATTTTGAGGAAAAACTACTCTCTTACATCAACACAAACTTTCTACCTAAGACTCCTCTGTTTCTGGCTAACTCCATGTTAGATATGAAAAACAATATGGGCATCCAAGCCTGTGTATTGGGTTGACCCAGGCCAGATGCCAGGTACTCCCCAAGCCACTCTATCATTCCCCCTCCTCAGCTGGACAAGGGGAAAAAAAAAGTAGGAGGCAGGGCTCGTGGGTTGAGATAAGAACAGGAGCGATCACTCACCAACTACTGTTACGGGTAAAAAAGACTCAACTCAGGGAAATTTATCTATTTATTACCAGTCAAATCAGAGTAGGGCAATAAGAAATAAAACTTCTGCCCACCCCTCTCTTCTTCTCAGGCTTAACTTCATTCTGCATTTCTGCACCTCCTTCCCCCCAGCAGCACAGAGGATTGGGGAATGGGGGCTGTGATCAGTTCATCACAAGTCGTGTCTGCTGCTCCCTCCTCCTCAGGGGAGGACTCCTCACACTCTGCCCCTGCTCCAGTGTGGTGTCCCTCCCACAGGAGACAGTGCTCCATGAACTTTTTCAACATGAGTCCTTCCCACAGGAAGGTTCTTTACGAATTTCTCCAGCGTGGGCCCCTTCCTCAGGGAGCAGTCCTTCAGCAACAGACAGCTCCAGCACAGTCCCCCACTGGGTTACAAGTCCTGCCATCAAACCTGCTCTGGTGTGGACTTCTCTGTCCATGGGCTGCAGGTTCTGCCAGGACCCTGCTTCAGCGCTGGCTTCCCATGGAGTCACAGCCTCCTGTGGGTGCCTCCACCTGCTCTGATGTGGAGTCCTCCATGGGCTGCAGGTAGGGTATCTACTCCCCACCATCTTCCATGGTCTGCAGAGGGACAGCCTGCTTCACCATGGGTTCACTTCATGGGTTGCAGGGGAATCTCTCCTCCAGTGCCTGGAACACCTCCTCCCCCTCCTTTACTGGCCTTGGTGCCTGCAGAGTTGTTCTTCTCACATATTGCCATTGCTCTCCTCCAGCTGCTGTTGCACAGCAGTATTTCCCCATTCTTAACTCTGTTATTCAGATGTGCTACCACGATCACTGATGGGCTCAGCCTTGGCCAGCAGTGGGTCCACCTTGGAGCCTGCTGGCATTGGCACTACCAGACATGGGGGAAGTTTCTGGCAGCTTCTCACAGAAGCCATGCCTACAGCATCCCCCTCCCTCCAAAAACCTTGCCACACAAACCAAATACAGTTTGACTTCGCAAAACCCTTCCTGTACACAAACTTGCCCAAACTTTAAAAATGTAGAGAAATTTCCAAAATCTCCAAATGTGGATGAGTATATTTCTGAATATTTTCTCATGTATTATCAGAGCTGAGGATCAAAGCTCCAACCATTTGCTTGGTGTTTATTAGCAACTTCAAGGACTCAGAAAATGTAAGTCAGACGTAAAGATGTCGTGAGGTTTTTTACTTATTTAATAATAGATTTGAGGTTCCTTTATTTGTCTCCTGCTGAGCCTTTAGCTTGAACTTGGGTCACTTTCAAACTTTGGTACACTCCTGAGGTCTAGAAAACCAGGGATTTATTGAACAAGAAAGAAAAAATATCTCAAGTATGCACATGACAGCAGAGGGCAAGGCCTCAAACAGCATGAGATTGCTGTGAAAATCCTGATTGGTTTCTAAGCCTTATCATTGCCACAACCCTCTAGCAGGCACTACCCCTCATAGCCAGTTATGTTCCTCGTGTGAGACTGCAGTGCATGCAGCCTTTCCTGAGGGCCAAGTGGCGAGTGTCTCAGGGAAGATGTTAGCTTGACTTTTTAAAAAGCAATTTCACATCAATTCTTCAAAGACTGACTAGACACAAAACTAATTTTCTCTCTCCACTTTTCAAACAATTTCTGAGTTTACCCTATCTTGGTAGTTAGCATCTTTTCCTCTCTCCCGTGGTTGAGGATGGTTCTTATCATGGAAAGTGATCTACACCATCTTCTCTCAGCCTAGGGAAAGAGGGAGATGGAGAAGACTCTTGCTTCAGTAACAAGAGAACTTATGAATAACTGTGGAAATGGTTTAATGTTTCGGTGATAGCGTGCTTCTCGTGTTGCTCTGGCTGCTTCTGAGAGACCTTGCAAGACAGAAGGGTATCCTAAGGCTGAATATGCCATGGCAAAAGCACGCCCATCAAGAGGCAATTGCTGTTAGGCATCACCTTTTTCCCTCCCAGCTATTTCCCACCTCTTCTACAACAGCAGGAGGTGACAGGGGACCAAATTATCTTCTGCCCAGCTCCACACCAAGAGCATGATGAACTTGGGGTGGGCCAGTGTTGCCTAGGGGATGGAGCAGGATAACTGGGAGATGATGCTTTCCTGCAGACCTTAGGAGAGTGCTCTTCACTATCATAGGATCACCTCCTTCCCAGCCCCAGGTCTGAGCTATTCTCAGAGGTGACCTTGTCATTGGTCCAGTCTGCACTGAGTTATCCACAGTTACAAGAGTGAGGTGACATGGAGGTGGGAAACACTTTGCCTTTCCAACTTCACTTCCTTTCAGCAATGCCCTTCACCCCTAGGTGCTGTACCCAAGCCCTTCTGCTGGGAGACCTTACTGCAAAGGTGTAGGGATGGATTTTGTGAGCAAGCAACCATTTTGTGTCAATATGACCAGTGTGATGTGGTAGTGATGCACTCTGAGTGCACTCTGTGCTCCCCCATCAGACAAGGGAGAGCAGCACAGCCACTGACCCTGCCAAGTGCTTGGAGATGCTCAGGAGAAACAGGCAGCTCAGTGCAAGTCTTTTTTCTATGTGTTAAGACTCAAAAGGAAACCCACGCATCCTCCTTGAAAGCCTCCTCTGCAAACCCATGTGTCTCTCTAATTGAAACAGGGCAGGGTCTGAAACCATAGGAGTCCACAGCTGCTATTTCTATTGTGCATGTCTGAGTCAAGGTGAAGAGAAAAGTCAGCAAAGTATCCCACAGGGTGAATCCTCCATGTGCCAAGAAAGCTGACTCCACATTAAAGGTGAGAGCCAGAGCTTGCAAAGCAGTGATGGCCTGGGAAGACAGAGGCCTTGATTCCCTCCAGCAGCCTCCAAGTGTAATTCCCATTAACATTGGCACTAGCCATCACCCTGAATACCCCGTGCACCAAAGGACGAGTGAGAAAGAGCAGGAGGAAGGTGATAAAGTTGTCAGGCTGCAGGCAAGGCTATGGCCACTGAGGACTGGCAGGGACCGTGTCGTTTACATCCTGGGATGTATTTTAAGGGCAGATCTGAGACACTCAGGATGGGGCGGGTTTGCTGATTTTGCAGAGACTTCACCTTGGGTCAGTCTTCAGTTTACAGTGACAGGTAACCAGGGCTCTGCATTTCTCTTCTCCTTCGTTTGCATTACTAGAGGAAGAAAAACTATATGTGGCAGGAAAACTTTGAGATTGCAGGGCCACTTACATTAACTTCCATAAAAGACAAATTTCATCACTCAGTGATTGCTGCTAATCCTGCAGCTGATGTCTGGTTCACAAGACATCTGCCCTGAATGTCACCATGGGTCAAAAACATTTTCAGGACCTTTCCAGCAAACAAAATCTGTTCTTAAAGAGCACAGTTTCCAGTTAGACCGTGTCCTGGGAAGACAGAGGGGAGTATTGCTTTTGCACTGGACCTCTGCTTTGGCATTGAAAGAGCAGCTCTTAAACCCCAAAGCAGCAGACAAGATGTGTGTTTCTCCCACAAACAAGTTGCAAGCCACACAGAAATCAAAGGATCCTTGTTACCAAAGACAAGATCCGACCTCCTTTAAGAGCTGTGTGGCCTGTCTGTGGTGCATTTAGCAACTGATGCAGAATTGACAGGTGAGTCGTTCCTCTTTTCCTCCTTTCTCTTCTCCTCCTTCTGCCTTGGCACCAAAGTACATTAAGAAAGCAAGATGTCTGGAAGACGTCTCCTGGATCACTGCTGCTCCTGCCAGCACCTTGTCTGCCTTCAAGCTCTGGCGTCAAGTAGTGATCAGCCTCCTTCCTCCAGTCCCCTGCACTGGAGTAGCAGCTTTCAGACGTGACCTTCCACCTCTTCACGGCTCCCTGTGTCTCTGAAATTTCCAGAGGTCAGCCCCTTGCTGCCTCCACAAGGAGACCTGTTATGGAGATTCCTGCCTCGCATCAGCCCCGTCTCATGTACCTGTCATCTGCCATCATGTTACCAAACTGAAGGGGATACCAGGAGTTTAGATGGTGTCCTCCGCCGTGACATGGACTCATCATTTCACTATTAGTTGGGGAATGGCAGCTGTGTGCTGCGTGTGGAAAGGTAGCCTTGACTGACTAGCTAAAAATCGGAGGTGACCTATCTGTACAACTTACTGCTCGGGAACAATGTGACAAACTTCATCTTTCTTCACTGCCAGCCTCTAAGGTTAGAGAGGGCCATTACCTGTCATGGTGGGGACAAGAGAGACAGGTCTATGGATATGTCTGTGCGTGTGGAGGGAGGGAGATGAGTGGTATGCTCTTATTCTTTCTTTCCTACTTCGTTATATTGATTTTCAGTGTCTTGCACGTTTGGAATGCAGTAAGGGAGCAATTCCCTTCTATGCTGGCTAGTAAACATCGTCGGTAACTTTATTCTGGGTCAGGAAAGTCAGCACTTAAAATTAAAAGTGGTTTCAGAGCAGGAAAGACATATTTTAGGAAATTCCAGCTGGGGGTTTCTTGCTACTGTACTTAATTTTAGAATCCTGTGTGTCGTGTCATGTCATATATGCCTTTAAAAAAGCATTTAACTGATATATATTCTCATCTGCTCTTTACTTGCAATATTTCAAGCAGAAAGTATTTTTTTTAAAATCAGTTCCCCAGCTCTCTGAATTTACAGCAGAGGCCACAGACTATAAAGTGGAAGGAGTTGAAATTAAGCCCAGGGGAGAGAGAAGTGCACTAGAGAGAAAGACTCATATGCCAGGTGCTTAAGCACATGCATAGTTTAAATCCTGTGCCGTCTCCCCAAAGCCAATGGAGCTGCCCCCGTATTTAGAACTAGCATACCCGGCTTAAGTGCTGGGACTTTAATCCCTAAAAGAAGGTGTATAATGCTGGGGTACAGGCTGCCATGCCCGTAAACCACTCCACGTCCAAAGTACAATCTGCTACAGTTCCTTTCCTCTGTGCAGGGATCCTTGCTCAGGTCTGGGGAAGCAAACAGGAATCCCCGAGGCAGGAAAACATCTGTCCCAAGCAGGTAGCATGGGGAAAGAGTGCCCTTGCTAACATGTGGCTACCAGATGTGGATCCAAGCCGGGGTGCAGGTGCTTGAGGTGAGCATTTTGCTGATGAAGTTTCACTCAGCAAAGGCTCATTTCTTGGGTGCTGGGGATTTTACCTCAGAAGTTTCCTTCTTGTGGAAGCAGGCGCTTGCATGTAGTTGGACATCAGCACTGAAAACACGGTGTGCTACTTTTTAGGTGGCTAAAGAGGTATTTTACAGAGCTCTGTTCCTGGCACTGTAAAAGCAAAGTGTTGTTGGAAAACACAGCCTGGGAAGCAGGACCAGTGGCATGGGGTGCCACTGTATGGGGTGCCAGTGTACAGTGTGCCACCTGCTTTGCCCATGCCAGCACCCCCAGTCTCCTATTTCCATCCTGTCCCTGCAAATCCCCTCTCTGCTCTGCCGTGCATCCACCTGCCCTGCAGCAGGGCTGTCACCACTTTGTCAGGTCTCGGGGATGTCTACGGCTGGAAACCCCACTGGGGAGATGAAGGAAGCCTGGACAGTTTACGAGACGGCGGGAGGCAAAGTACATCTACCTGGTCCTGAACTCTGACGCGTGGCCTCCCTGCTCTCCGCTTGACACTTACAAACAGTGACAAGCCCTGTCACCTGCCACCTGATGCGACCATCCTGAAATCTGGGAAAGCTGGATGTGCTATTAGCAACTCCAGCTTCCCAAAAGAAAGCCCCAGAGACTGAAGACAAGGAACTGCCGTAAGTCAGGCCAAATGCTTTCATGTTAGGAAAACCATGCGGCTGGCCCCCTGAGTGAAACAACGCGACGAAAGGAAAGCCAAAAGGTACACAGACAGACAAACAAGAAGGCAGACAGTGCTGGTATCTCATCCCGGCTCCCCTCTTGCTCCCTCCTCTTCCTATGAGAGGACAACCCCATGGCTGAGGGACCCTCAACTTCAGGAACAGCATCAGCTGCTGCACTTCCTTGCACCATCCCTGGCCATGACTCCCCATGTGCTGCTCTTCCCACGTCCCCCTGGCCTGTCTCTTCTACCCAGAGGAAGGACCCGTGGTGTCACCGCATGCGGATCACAGGGCACCTCACCTCCCTGAGGTCCTGCCTAATGGGTCTTCATTGCCCTCCATACCCAAATTGCTACTTCCTGCTGAAAAATCACAATCTGAAAGTTAAGGACCAGTGAAGGTTGGGTGGTGCCTTCCCTGGAAAAGCAAATCTGTATACTTGCAAATCTTTTCCATCAGCAAAAAGCCTTCCAAATCTAGATTTCATGATTTCCAAATAATTCCCAAAGAGTAGCCACTTTTAGGACACATTTTTCAGGCTGCTGCCATTACTCAAGTCTCTATCTAAGCAGTCATGCAACAAGCAATGCTTTCCAACAATGGTCTATTGATTACTTGCTTCGTTAACAATGATGCAATTCCCTGGAGAGGTTTATTACTCTTGTTTTGTATTATTTTGTGCCCTATGATTTGGTCATTAATGGGTACGCTTGCATTTCATTTCGCCATGACTGACTTTCCTGGGAGGAATTCTCGACGCAGTCAAAAAACGTTCATGAAAAAAATGTTTACTGGCAGGAGGCATGAGCGTGTTGCAGGGCTGTATGGATGTTTTCATCCTGATGGTTCAGCAGTAAATCAATTAAAAACATGATTGATTGTAAAATTGGGGCAAATTTCCTTTTGTCTCTGGATTTCGCATTACCTAAGTTAGGCTGTATAAATCTAATGATACATTACTCACGCAGTGATTGTCTAAGGCAAGAGCAAGGGCTGAACCAGGCCCAGCATATCCTGCAGCGCTGCTCCCATGCAGAGCACAGAGCCCTTGTCCCACTGGTGATTTAACTCCTTTTGGCAACATTTGACTAAAATTCCCTTTACCAGAGGATAAAATAAATCGAAAGGTCTCTCTACACAGATATGCTCGTTCAGATTAAGGTATAGTGTACATTTAACATGGAATAGCTTTTCTTAATTAATTCCCTGTCCGGGTGCTCCTTTTTTTTNTTTTCCAGTCAGACTGCTGTAGCCCAAATTAGATTAATCGACTTTGGATATTCTTGCAAGCTATTACATTCTCTTATTATTAAGCATTATTAACATTAGTTATTGAAAATTAATGATTCCAGAATAACTCCCAACATTTAGTTATATCCCGAAGTCTCCAGCTGCACAGGATGGCCAGCATGCTCTGACTTCAGTGAAAGCCTCTCTGACCCCAGTTTATAGAGGTTGCCAACAGCACTGGGTTGTGTCTGCTGAGCAGAGGTAATAATTTAAGTCTTAAAAACAGTTTAAAAAAATCCTGCCTTAATCTTCAATCAGTTTAAGGGGGAAAGATCACATCCTTATCTCCCACGTACCCATCTAGAGCTTGATCCAACACCCAGAAATGTCGATGTACGTCCTTCTGTGGTCTCCAAGTGCAGACCAGGAGAACAGCACCGTGCCATCTCAAGGGTGCTGCCTCATCTCCATGCGTGCGAGTCTGAAGATACAGGCAGGAAAACAAATGTACATGACTGTGCGCTTGAATATAGATTTACAGAGACAGTATGCATAAATCTAGATAATTTATACAGTGCCACAAATACAAACAACAACTGCCACCCCTCTCCCTTCACAAACTCATACACACAAATGCACCTCAAGTATGAATAATGCAATGACAAAGTGAACTGCATTTGTATGGACATCATTGGTATCAGCAGTTAGGAATAATAGTTGTCTAATTGTAGTCTTTCATTGTATGCTATGTCAAAGCATGGGTGAGTAATTGCAATCATCAAAACGCTTTCAGAGTGTGTGCAAAGCCCCGACCCCCATCACCTGCCGTCAAGCCTATCTGATCTACCACACACATGCACTTACTGGGCAGATGAATTAGCTAGATGGGCTGTTCTCTTTTTTTTTATTATTATTATTATTATTTTCTCTTTTGTTTTGTGTTTTCCTTCCCTCAAGGTTGTGTCTGGGTTGTGAGGGGTTGTTAGACTTTTTTTATTGTTGTTGTTATTTTTCGACTTGTGTGATCGCTTTTTGGGTGAGATAATTTAGATGACAGACATCAACAATTATACAAAATAATATGGTAACCAGCAACTGAAAAAAAAAATAAATAATTGATTCTCATGGGCTGCTGAGTGTTACAATTTGAATGTCTTTCTATTAAAATCCTTGTAATAGACACAGGGAGAAGGCAGGGAGGAGGGGAGAGAGAAAGAGGGAAAGGGAAATCGGTTCTTTTTCAAATATTACTCATAAGATGGAAGAGAAGATATTTTCAGAATGCAAGTGGGACTGATTTCCATTAACATAATCCCATTTCTAGTATTATTTTATTAATATAAACATCTTGGCTCTGGGAATGCCTCCTGGATCATATACTCCTACTGTATTTTGCATTGGGTTTAGGGGAAAATCAAGGAGAGTGCTTAAAAAAAAAAATTGAACCTATTTGTTATATTCATTCTGAGTTGCCAGCTGTACAGCACCTGAATGGAGCAGCAGATTTGATTATCAAATACAATTAAGGCCTGTTTTTGTCGATGTGGAGTACTATGTAAGTGCATATTGTAAATATCCATCTAGAAGACAGCAGCAGCACAATCACGTGGGCTACGTACTCTGTCTTGCTGCCGGAGAGAACTTGCAGTGATTTTCTCTGGCTCAGCCTCCCACAGCAAGGCAACCATCCCAGTGCTGTAACAACAAATATTACAGAGACAACACCTTGTTCAAGGTGCACATGGGTTCACAGGTAGAACCCTGCTTTACAGTGTCTCAGCTCTGAGCTTTCTCGTGCCTGCCTTTGTGTGATCGATCGTATCTATTTATTAGTGTTACACCGTACCTTCAGAGACTCAGCAAGGTACATCCTTTTCACTGCCAAACAAGAGATTGGATGGGATGTGTCTGTGAGCTCAAACTTCAGCAATAAGACAATTTAGAGATTGGTAAATAAACTCTCCCAGGATGTAGTAGAAGCCCTACTTTGTGTGCAAAATTCAAGTAAAGGGGAATTTTGTAGAAAAATGTAGGTTGGAAAAGACCTTCAAGATCATTGAGTCTAAACTGCACACAGTTTACACAAGGTTCAAGGAAGAAAGTCCTCTCTCTGAATTTTCTTAGACTGCAGATGAGGGTCCCAAAGGGAGGAGATGTAACTTGCTATTTGGAGTACTTAACATGAAGATAGGCAAAATGATTTTGAATGTTCCATGGTGAGATGTCCCGTGTTGTCAGAGGGCCACATAATCATTTCTGATTACTGTAAGCTATCTTCATTATAGTGTCTGACACTACTATCATCATCCTGATCACTTCAAACTTGCTCTGTCTCTGGACAAAACAAATTCAGATGAACCAAAATACACATATTTTGCAAGATCTCAAAACATTCATAAATGGTGACGGTACTGAAGAGAAGATCCTGCAAAATACGTGATTGGAAATGTTATAGACTATGGGGTTTTTCTCAGGGAAAAGTTATTTGTGGAGGGAGTGTGTTCACCTCAGGTAACTTCTATTTTATGAAGATTAGATGGTTATTCTTAGCTGTTTGTCTGAGATGCTCCAACCATCAATAGAGAAGGAAAGAGGTACTCCCAACCACAAGGTCATTCATTCCCTCATAAGATGGATGAGGATGGATCACTTTATGGAAGTTCAACTGTATCTCTCCCCATTTCCTGTAGTTTTAAGTAGCCTGCCAGTTTTAAGTAAATTCCTAGATGGCAAAATTTAGAGAATACCTCCCTTAATATCTATTTCTACTTCACGTGGAAGAAATGGAGAAATTCCTTTTAACAGAAATGTTGGATTTGAAGACCTATAACGAGCATTTTCTCATCTGTAAATGTTTAGAACTACGCTTCCTCCCAGAAGAACTGGGCTCATCTCGTCCGATAAGAGTTTCATGACCTTAGAGTAATGGCTTGTTTCCATATTATAAACCTTCCTAAGAGTTAACTGGACTATAGCTACATCTTATCAGGAGAAATTTTTTTTTTAATCAGGAAGAAATCCAGTTTCATTAGCAAAATTTGGTCTGGCTGCATTGAAACATCCTACTTGAAAACCATATTCTTAAACACTTAGTATCCACATGTTATTCCTTAGGGAGATAATTTTTCATGATTCAGACTTCAGAGGCCATGATAGTGGATTTGATAGAGTTTGTATTGTGCAGGTTACAGAGGTCCAGGATGGACTTTTTGCAGTAGCAAGTGCTCCAAAAGTGTAAGCCATACCCTGATGGCATGGGAGACAACTGTGCTGCTGAGTTATCCTAATGTCGGTTCTTAAGGGTGTTCGTAGAGGGAACGATGATGATGTCAGCCCAAGCATTTTTTAAAGGTCATGGTCCAGGACAAAAATTATGTATGAAAACTTGACATTTTCTGCTAAATGGAATTCTTGTTTTCCACCTCACTCTAATTAAGGTAGTGCTGAGAAATACTTGTCGTGGGGAAGGACTGTACCTTCCTAGTGCCTTTACAGACACCAATAAAAAGCACACCCAACTCCAACTTTCTATGATGCAAGGATAGTAAAAGAGAAGATAGAGATAAAACCAGAAAACAGAGTAAAAAGACCAATGAGACAAGTTTCATAGCAAGATGAGGTTTCAAAACACTCATGGTTTCAGTGTTGTCAGTCATACATGAGCATCATAGCAAGTGGGACAGGTTTTGGAGAAATTTCAGAGAACAACCTGAGATGGGATTGCAGCTCTCTTTAAGGAGCTCCTACCATGCATGAAGGAGCAGCATGGGAGAAAACAACGAGGTAGTTGTCTGAAAAATTCAATTACTGAGTGATAGAGGATGTTATCACAGGGTAACCAAAGATGGGAGCTGGCATTTCAATAGCAAATGAGAGATGTTAGGTAGGGGGAAGATAGGCTGTGAAGAGGCTTTCAGAGGTCCCTGTGTGGACATTGAACCATAATAGCCACTCATCAGTGTTATAAAACTACCAGGAGCACTATCCCGAGGCTGGGAAAGACTCTTCTTGGCAAGCTGGTGTACCACACCGTGCCGTCAGATAGAGCCTGTCCTATTGAAAACTTAATCCCTTTGAGTTCCCTGGAACAGCAGCAGCTGGAGGGGAAATAACAGTAAAATTCTATGGCCATAATAAAACGCATTAGCCATCTGAACACTCATTTTAATCAAATAATGCAGCCTATTCATATTTAAACAGGAAATATTGTTTAATGTTTATGGTAATGATCAAATCAAATTTTAAAAATTAAACATGAAATTAAACATTAAAGTGAGGTTCCAACATTTGGCACTTGGGACAGTGTTTCCAACCCACAGCTGATGGCTGCTATCAGCAGGGTCTACCCTCTTAGCTTTGCTCAGTACAACTTCTTGAGGAGGCTGCTAAAAGGCTTTGGTGTCACAGGGATGACCACAGCTGGTGTAGAGTAGCTGATGTGGAGTTGATTGTTCCAGCCTCCCCTTCCATCCCTTTGGCTTTCCATGACAATGGGAAGTAATTGCTGTTGAGGGGGAAGTGGGAACCCAAAAGAAAAGTACTTTCATCTGGAAGAAATTAAATGGGACTTTTCATCCATGTGGAAGGCTGTCATGTGTTTCTATTAAAATATTTTGGAGTCTGAATTTTCCTCATAAGAACAGGGAGAAGGAAAGTTACAGAGGTTTTTTCCAAATCATCCTTGAAACAGAAGTAGCAAATACCACTCTCAAACAGCAAGTCTTCAGATATATGTAATGGTCATAGGGTATGAAAATGCAAAATAACACCTAGTTGCTCTTTAAATACTGTTCCTTTGGGGTAGAGCACAACAACTGTTAACACACCAGTAACATGCAGCCATTTCTGTAGTGATGATAACTGGTGTAAAAAGCTCCTGATTTTTTTTTTTTAATAATAGGAGAAAAAATAAAAATCTTTTTTTTTTTTAGAAAAGGCTACTTCATGAGCTCAACTGATTAATTTAAGGTTTTGACAGAGCTGGTGAAGTTTGTATTTAATGAGGACCTTAGAGTGTTGGCTAGCAGTTAGAGTATTGCTGTTAGACCACATCTTGTGTTACAGTAAACTCAGAGCCTGGAAACGACTTTCTCCAGCACCAAATCTGGAGTGATTTTATTGACATTAAGCCAAGCAGTTCTCTCCCAATTGTATCCACTCGAAGTCAGCAGAAAATCAAAGTCTGAAATAGAAAACATTTGTAACAAAACCATTGTCTCTAATAACTTTATGCATTTTAGCCATGGATCCTATCGGTGCTATGAGCCGATGCTTCGGTTTCCTGAGCTGTGCAGCAAGGTTAACCTTTTGCTCTAACAGTTGCATCTTTCAAGGGAGTATATCCTCAGTCTAAATTAATATCAAATTAGTATAAATTAATACCAAATTAGCAATGCTTTGGACTACCAGCAAATTGCATGTTGTTCCTTAGAGTAAAAAAAACTCATCACAAAAGGCAGAATCAATCTGTCAATCCCCATTCTTATGTTGACTGCTTACTCAAATTTATTATTGAAGAAGCAAGCACAGGAATTTCCATAGTATGAAAAAATAAATAAAAAGACTGAATAAATTATCTGGGAAAGTACAGCAAAATGGGAAGATTTATCTTAACCTGTGCCTACTGCTGTCATCCCTGTACCATGCACTTTAAATTGGATTGGTATCCTATAAAAGACTGTCAAGGATTTCATTTGTTCTGCTTGACATACAGATGTACAATTGGTAAAACTGCATCTTATCTTAGTAATTGTCTACAGTGCTAAGTCTGTACCTAGTTATTGACTTCAAAAGTCAGGTTTCATCTATGCAGTTCCCTGATCCAACATCAGTCCAACTACATCTCCAGCTTTATCTGTTCACCTTTCAACTCACCTTCCTGAGTTAAACCACCTTCCTCTTTGCAAAAACTGGGTTTCGTCTTTTGGTAATCAATCAAGACCAGGGTTTGGGGGTAGAGGGGTGAAGAGGCCAGTTCCTTGTTTCCAGTAGCATCTCTGTATCCAATGTGTCTAAAAAAATTAATTGTGAGATGGTGCTCATGAGCTTGGTGAATATTTTGAGAGCTTTTAACACAAGAAGGTTTGTGGGGTGGGGTTTATTTTAGGGTTTGAAGGGCATTAGCTAGCTCTAATAATATTTCTATTTACTAACGGAACTGTGGGGGTTAGTGATCACATAGAGAAATTTCTGTCTCTCTGATGATCTTTGAGTACATCCTGGTACAAATCCAGATTAGCATGCTGACATTCTAATGATTCAATGAAACACTTTTCCAAACTTGCAGCAACCCTTCCTGTTCACAGACACATGCTGCAAATAGACCTGCTTGTAAAATGGGATATTTTTTCCTGTGCACCCAAAGAATTCCTATAAAATTAGTTATTAATTTTTCCACTTCCAGCTGAGCAGATCTGCGGCTTTTGAGTTTTCATTTTTTAAAGCCGAATAAACCTCCAGACTTTTTTTTCTGGGGAGCAGATATTTCTGTGACATACTGTGTGGTGCTTCCTCTACAAATATTCTTCACGGAGACTTTTTGAGCAACCGTTAGGAGAAGGTCAGAAAGAAAATCTTGGTTTTTTCCACTTCTTCCCCCACCTCTTCTCCCAACGCATACTAGGGCCATCCTGGGAACCTCGTCTTGTACCTGACTTGCCTAAAAATTGGATAGCTCATTTTGACTCCCCATTTCCAGCAAAGCAAGGTACGATAGTCATAGGAGATGGCTACAAATTTGCCATGGTGAAGCATTTTGCTGGGCACTTCCCTGTGGGGTGCTGCAGTGCACCCCACAGTGCACCCCAACAGTGCAGAATTGCTCTTCCCAGGGAACACAGGAATATAAAATCATAAGAACAATTATAGCCGGTCAGGCCAACAGTCATTCTCACATATATCACATCTCCTAAAGTAGTCAATCATAAAGCTGAGGGAAAATTACAAGAGCAGTAGTTTCCTAGGTTCCTACAATTGGCAGCTCAGGGATTTCCTGGGCCAGAGGTACTTTCTTTGTATCAGTAGTTTTCAATGATTTTTCTGCCATGAGTCGTCCTGTTGTTTTTGAGTACATGGGGACGTTTTAGATGCTGGTTTTGCATCAGTGACATTTCTCATTGTTTAAGCAGGACCATTTGTCCCCGGAGAAGGCAGAAGTTAGTCAAAGAACCTCGAGACTGGCAACTTGCAGAATCATAAAATAATGCATTGAAGTCTCTTTTCACTTTCCCAAATGCTGCCAGCTGAAGGACAGACGTATAGCGTGACAGTTTCAGAGAGAGGAGCAATGGGTCCTGGCTGCATGGGGTGATGGTGCTTACCAGATATCATTATCCCAAGTCAGCGGTGGTTTAAATTTTGTTAGAGAGCTTCTAACTGCAGGAGTTCAGCAGCTGTTGTATCAGCAATCGTAATAGCACCAAAGTGGGGCAAACTTACAAGGCAAGGTTGGGCAGATATATGGGTGAAATGTTTTCCTCCTCCAGAGTTAAAGCCACCTCCGTTCACAAGGTGGCTTTGTCACAAGACAAAGAGCACGGGGTTTTCAGAAGGTCCTGTGGCACCTCTGCCATGTATTAGGCATCAAGAAGCAGCATTTTCCAACAGCTGGCAAGCAAAGCTTGTTCCTGAATAGTGTGTCAGCTCAGAGAGAGGAACTGCTCTGATTTTAAGAACGGGTGGATAGTTATCATGTTTTGTTGGGAGATAAGGGTTTGGTTTTTTTTTCCTTATTTCTGTTCCCTTGTTCAGTTTGGAAGCTGCTTTAGATGATCGGTGTTTGTGCTAAAATAAACCAATGCTAAGGTAGTCAGAAGGATACACACAAGCAGGTACACTTGTAAACAAAAATGGCAATTAGAATAGGATGCAGGTCTGGGGTTATCTGTTACGTCAAGACCTATGTTTGTGTGTCAACTTTACTCCAGTGCCTCCTCTCTGAGGCATCCTTTATTTCAGGGCTTTCTGGGAAATGCAATACAGCTTTTGTTGTTTGCAATTTTTTTCCTTTTTTTTTATTATTATTCTTTGTTTCTTTATGGACTCCCCAGGTGCCCATAACAATGTGGCAATCAGCGGGGATATGTGCAGTAGCAGAATTTTCCCTTTACAAGTGAATCTATGCAAATATGGCAACCTACCTCAGGGCATCTTTCAAACTTGAGGAAGAAATGGCAGGGAAGGCATCGCATGATGCTTCAGACAAAGATTGCAGACACCTCTCACATGACTTTGGAGGCTTCTCTCACTTTTTCTCTCTCTATTGTCTCTTACTCTCTCCCCTAAATACACTTCCAGAAAGGTGAGTAAAAATGGCATGTGATGTCTTCAGGGAGTCTGTGTGATGCCCCACAATCGAGGTCCATCCCTAGAGAGATGGTCTACAGGAGGGAGAACATGGACATGTCCTTCTTTCAGATGTGCCAACACATCTGCTACTGGCGTCAATTGGGAACTCACTGGAGGCGCAGTTGAGAAGTGGACTTGAAACTAAGTCTCTATTAAAATAAAAAGGCAATGTGGCATCTTTGGAAGAATAAAAATCCCAGAACTGCACATGTTCAAGAGGACAGCACGATGCAGAGCCCAAGGCAGGATGTGGCTTTGGATGACTCTCACAACACGCTCTCCTCAGGGCTTACCACCCACATGCAATTTCCTCAGCCAAGAATTTGCAGGGAAGGACATATCCTAACCTTCACAAGAAAACTGAGGGTATCCTCACTTAGACTTAGGTACCCAGGAAGAAGCACAGGCAGACCAACTGACTACTTCCACAATAAAGTCTGAGTGTCTGTATGGAGGGGAGAGGGTCATCACAGACCCCTGCCCAAGTGGCCTTGGGGAACACCAGCCATCCACCTGTGTCTGAGTTTCAGGGGAGATTCCTTCCTGAAGCGAAGTAGGAACTAGCTGTGCCCTTTGGTGTCAGGCCAAAATGCCCCCATGTGATGACCCAATTACCTTCTCAGTGGCTCAGGAGATGCTTTTTTTTCTCTTGTTCTCCATAATATCAGAAAGGACAATATTAAAACGTTCTTATGGAGATTATCACATCCTGAGGAAAACAGGCAAAGTCCAGTACCATTAGACATGAATATACTGGGAATAGTCTGAAAGAATATGAACATTCAGGATTCCCAGACAGACACACAGATCCAGTACAACTCTGCAGGGACACTTCTGGGATCTTATGGGGTAGAAACACCTTTCTAAATCACTGGACAGTAGATCACAATATTATAATATGTAAATACAGATAATTTTCACCAAAACTAAAATTCAAATCACACTGTTGGAACACAGATTGCCATTAAAAATTAGACCATGGAGATAGGCACCATGTAATGAACAGAGCAAAATAGAACAGAAATAAATGGAGCAATCTGAATTTAGTTTAGATGAAAGCAGTAAAGCAGTTCCTCTTTAAACATTTTTCAAATGCATCACCCACTCTGTGAAGTATCTTTACTAGTTCAGGGAGAAAGGAGACCACCAGGCACCACTCCACTCTGACAGCCCAAGTGCTTCCACCACACACAAGCATTACCACTGACTACTGCCTGTGTTAGCCATATGTCATCCCTTTTTGTTTGCTGCCATTTACATGCTAGCAGGTTGACTTTTTATTAAGGTAAGCGTAGGTTGAAGATTTCAGACATGGGCACTGGAGAGACCCTCCCCTTCACGGCAAGCTCAGCTTGCTCAGTTTCAGCTCAGGCTGACATTATATCAAACTGTGTTTCTTCCCAGTGGGGACAACCACAGATTACTTACAAGATACAACAAGAATGTCACACAAAATGAAGACGAAAGATGTGCAAGAAGCGTGATTGCTGTCTGAGCCTTCTTAAAAAACTGCTTATTAAGGAAATTGTCCTTTTAAGCAGCAAACAGCCAACAGAATTGGCCATGTTTGATGCTGGGGAAAGGATCTGACCTGCTAACCAACACTGTCTATTGATAATGTTCCTCCAGTGGTAATGATGCTAATGCAGATGCTAATGAGCATATTAATAATAAATAACACTGTGTGCATTTATCATGTCCCCTATTCAAAGGGTGGAAAATGCTTTACCAACAAGAAAGTGTGAAGTCCCTGAGCAGCTCTTTTCTCCATGTGCAGTCTATTGTTACCGTAAGCAAAGGGACTTTTGTCATCTGGGTTAGCAAAGAGAAGTGGCAGTGGAACCGCTGGATTCCAGTCACTACGGTGCTGCTGATTCATGGTGTGAACTTGGGGGAGTTATTTCAGTGCTCTGAGTCTCAAGTTCACCATCTGTAAAATCAAGATAATTATATTTACAGTGCTTACCTCATAGAGCTGCTGTGAAGATTAATTAACGCATATATATTTACAAAGTGCTTTGAGATCTTCAGGTGAAACCTGCTGCATATGTGCAAAATAATATTTCTCTAAAATATCTTGAAGCCTCAGGAGCTGCAGAGTCTTGCCAGCTATCACCACATATTTTAATGCTTTTGTTCTTTGTCTGAGGAAGTTGTTTTGCAGGTAGCAGTTATATATTGTGTTAGTGGTAGAATACTTTGCAAATAATAGTTTTCACAATTCCTTTTGATGTGTTTTCCTCCTTATGCACTATATGGAAGCAGATTATGGGTTCATCAAATAGTAATTTTAAGACATTATTAAGTCACATATTTTAAGCATTTCTTTTACCTCTGTAGATTTTATCACAAAGAAAATCCCTGTGTTTATTTGGTATTGGCTATTCCAGCTGTGTTGGTTGCTTGCAGTCGCTCAGATCGGAACCGCCTCCAGCAAGAATATACCTGGAGGTACACATAAGGATAGAAGATTATGTGTATTTCATTTAAGTGCTATGGGCAGGGTTGATCTTGCCTAAATTTAGCCATCTGAATATTAACCATTAAGTCCAAATGAGTTCTTTGAACTTACTGCATACTTAGTTGAAAGAGATGAGCACTTGCCCAGAGCAGTTTCCCCAACCTCTCTAAGACAAGTGTTGATAGGATGAATCAGCCTTGGGAGACACAAATACCTCTGTTGACTGTGAAGGGATGTGGGAGTGATTTACTCAGATTTAGATGTCTGATGTGATCTTAAAAAGCTGAATCTTGTTCTATGATTCTGTTCTGCAGACCCTAGCAACACTCTTTACCCTGTCAGGAGAGCAGAGTTACACTGACATTGAGAATGGCTTGTTTGCGCGATAAAACAGATGTAGACTGAGACGCCTAACCTGTCAGTTTGCAGATCATAGACTCATTTAGGTTGAAAAAGACCTCTAAGATCATGAAGTCCAACTATGAAAGTACAACACTACCATGCCCACTAAACTATATCCCAAGAGTGCCACAATGTTATGGTTTAGGTGAAACCAGGACACATATCTAAATGGGTTTTAAATACCTTCAGGGATAGTGACTACCACTTCTCTCGGCAGCCTGTTCCAATGTTTGACCACTCTTTCAGCAAAGAATTTTTTTCCTAATGTCCAATCGAAACCTCTCCTGGTGCAACTTGAGGCCATTTCCACTTGTCACTTGTTACTTGTGAGAAGAGATCAACACCTATCTGGCTACACCCTCATTTTAGGCAGTTGTATAAAGCAGTAAGGTCTCTCGTCAACCTCCTCTTCTCCAGGCTAAACAACCGCAGGTCCCTCAGCCTCTCCTCATAACACTTTTCCAGATCTGCCACCATCTCCAGATGTAGGTGTCTGCACAATGGTGAGGAGCCAGATTTCCCATTGCAGTCAATGGAAATCTCAACAGTGAGGCATGGAGCGTAGAGATCTAAGCAGCTGACCAAATGTATGTGTGTTCCACAGGGGAAGTGGAGTAGCATACCAAGCTCCCCTAACTACAACTGTCTCTCCACTGGGTATAGCAATCTAAATGACCAGAAAATCTGTAGATAGAATATGTGGGTGTTTTAACCTGCAAATTTAGCAATTTAGCTCTTACACCAGAAGTATGTCATCATTAAGAGGATGAAGTCTGAGTTATTTGACGCGGGCAGGTATGCTGAGGATGCCACACTTTTAACATTTGAACAATGATGGCCTCTGCAATACTAAGTAGTCTGTAAGCATCTTGGTGTCTGTAAATCAAGTTCAAAGAGCAGGATTTTACAATATGAAGCCCATATACATTTGCCAGTTCTTACCTCTATTTCAGCTGTTCCACAGTTGTCCGTGTTAGTTGCACTGTGCCTAAAATTCTCAGTCTGTGGTACTTCTACCTCCTTTCCTTTAAGACATTTATTCAGTTTTAGGAAGTCAATGCCCAGAAGCTATTGAGTGGAAGTTTTCTTCCAGAGTTTCTCTCCCTTGCATGAAAAGTCCTACTAAGTGCATCAAGCATCTCTTGATGCTTATATATATGTCTCCAGATAGCAGCCATATCCATACACACAAGCTTTCTTCCTAATCCTTGGCCATTGTAGCCAACTTCGAAAAAAATTCCATATCCAAGATCTATGAGACAGTGCAGAGTAGTTATACATGGATGCATCTATATGCACAAATGGCTTGTAGTCAATGCGTTCAACTCATACATGCAGGAAGCAAACACATAATGAATGTTGAGGCATCTTCATATAACTTCCCTACTTCAGTGGACCTTTGTCAATGAGTACCAGCTGACAATCTGGCTTTATATGTACATGCACACACAGACATATATATGTATGTATGTGTGCATGTGCATATATATATATATATAAATTTATATTGGAGTCTTGGGAGAAGAATTCTTTTGATTTTTCTCTGGACATCTTGATGTTCCTTAAGGCAGTTGTCATCCTACATTAATTTGTCTTGTTTTGCCTCAGCTCACTCTTTTTTGTCTTAAATGGCGTATTAGAAAATGTTACAAGCCCCCCGTCCCCACAATGCACCTGGGCACGTAGGGAAGCATACCATGATCCTTCCTGACACATGTCAGCAAACATCTCATCAAGGGCTCAGCTGTGTCACCCCCAATGATACTGCGTGGCAAGATCAGTCCTTGGCTACATTACACCCTATCCTGCCCTCAGGGGAGGTAGGAAGGGCTATGCTAATTGGTTCTGACCCTCCAAGAACGAGCGGGGAAATTGTCTTCATCCAGTACAATGTGCCAGATCTGTTCAATAGAAACCAGCATGCTGCAACATGCATAAACCCTTCTAATGTCTTTACAAGATGGCAGAAGCCCATGTCTGCATGTGCGCGGCATGATACGGTACAAGAGTAACATGAGCAACTCACCTGAATTTATTCCAAATAAATACAAGAGCATTTCTCCACTCACAGCACCTGAGCACTTCTCAGCCTGTCTGTGGGGTTATAAAAACATGTGCTTGGGCCCTGCTGTGTAGCTGTTGCCTCTGTACTCCTCAATGCCACCCTCCAAAGGTCTGCCTTCTCTGCAGATTCCTACTCCCTAGGGACCCCAGGGGTCAGTGGAGCTGACTGTGAAATTGAGGAAAAACATAGAAAATCGGTACGCTTCAAAATACCCTGCCTGTTCTTTACTTTTTTTGAAGGAAGGAAGGTTTTCTAGTTTGCTAGAAGGTATCACCTATTCTGCACAGCCAACAGAATACTAAATGTGCAGAGCCCCAGGAGTTCCTGCCCTTGCCCTCAGCCTCCACAGGGCCTGACCCTGAATCAGTGGACCAGCAGACCAGCAAGGCGATCAAAGAACCAGTTGTTCCCTGACCTGGCTCTGTGTGTCCACTTTATCAGACACAGACATCTTCACGCTGCTTGTCACTGTGCTAAAACAGAAATGCAGGACTGAGCGCGGCAAGCTTCCCCCCATCACATTCAGTCCTTTCCTCCCCCCCCTTCCTTTCTCCTGCTTTCTTTTCACTACTCTTCTTCCCGCTTTAGTCACACTCCACTAAGCTCAGTGGTTTTCTGTAGCTGATGCCAGGTGACGTGCACAGGTTTGAGGCTTTACCTTTCCTTAACATGCAGATATCACTGCCTTGTCCTTCCCTGGGCCAGAACCCCAGTCATCATCTCCCACAGAGCCAGGACCCTCTTCAGGTCATATGTGCTCAGTTAGATTGCAGAAGCATCTTGGAAGAGAAATGAAGGCAGGCACGTTATGGGAAACAGTTAAAGCAACACTGGATAAAGAAGATAGAAACTGAATCTCGTAGCCTGTTTTCGATCAAGCTTTCAGAAGCACCAGGTGCTCTAGAAGAAGCAGAAGGCAGTTTTAAGATAGCCTTACACCAAACTAGTTCCTTGCCAGTTTTCCCGTATTAGATGTTGGCTTTCATCCTGTGTGATAGATATTTTGTCTCTTCCTAAGTCTCAGAAACAGCTAGTCCTTGTGGAACAAAATCTAGCAGAGAAAACTCCTTTGTACTGCATGCCAAAGCAAATAGCTTGTTCTGCAATGCAGGGAGGGGAAGTAGGGGGTTGGTAGGACCTTAATACAAGTTGAGAGGGGGTGTTGTGGTTTGGGGTTTTTTTTATTTGGTTATCAAAGGGGTGCTGAGTAGGTGGTGCCAGATTTTTCTTGAACTGCTTGGGTTTAAACGCGCACACACATGCACATACACAAACACATGCAATTGGGTGCTTCAGTGCTGGGGGAGTGTGGAGCTGTCAGGAGTCTGTCATGGCAAAGGCATCCCATCAGCTAGAGGGGGAGATTTTCTGGGCCTTGGTTTGAGAAGCAGACACATGACTGACAGGGGTTAAAAGCTTCCTGCTTTCTTTTCCACATTGCCTTCTTGATGGTGAAGTGTTCCCTGT
Organism: Zapornia atra; assembly: GCA_013400835.1. Lineage (NCBI taxonomy): Eukaryota > Metazoa > Chordata > Aves > Gruiformes > Rallidae > Zapornia > Zapornia atra. The sequence goes on from VZTU01022736.1 coordinate 38,647, forward strand.
CCCTCACACAGAAGGTGTTCCATGATTTCAAAACATTTTGCTGGAAATACTGTACAGACTATAATAAGCTATTGTAGCCCTTGGCAGAGATGCCCAGCTGAGCCTAATTCCCCATATCCTTAACTCATCAGCCTCTGATCATAATGCAGGTTCAGCGTCCTAGAGGACCATTAAATAAAAAAATACACACACAAAAACCCAATTAGTACATTTCATGATGGTGAGAGATGTCAGACTGAGCACCCTGGGCATAGCAGTGCTCTACCCAGGCACAAGACAGGCAGTGCAATCTACCCCCAGCCTCACATCGGCCTGACTCAGAGGACCTGGAACCGAAGGGTAAAAAGAAGCTCAGGCTCCCTGACTTTTTTGCTGCCTGGCTGGCTGAGGCTGTCACAGGCAAACATTGTCCATTGTGACACTCCAGGTGTCATCTTGCACTCTTGTGTGCAAAGAACTGAGAACAGCCATCATGACCTCAAATGTTGGAAACAAGAGGGAAAAAGATGCTAATGGTGTGGGTTACTACGGGAATGTCTGAACAAAAAGAGAGAGATGATCTTCTCCTGAAGATCATCATTGGAGCCAATGAAAAACATGGTGGCACTTCTCTCTGTCACTGTGACCAATATTAGACAAGAACAATAATAAAAAACACCTGAGATTTCCCCCACAGCCCAAGAGAGTTTGTTATTCAACCATTCCTGAAATAGCCCACGTTCCCTGCAGGCTGCTTTACAAATCTCCTATGCAGAAATCAGTTGCCTCTCACTTAACCAGTTCCCCCTCCAGAAGAGGTCTGTCTTGCTCTATCTGTGCCTCTTTTTATCAGAGGCCTGTAACATCTAATGACCAGATGATGGGACCTGTGGTCCAGTCGTCCAGCACCACTTAGAAGAGACTGCAAGAAACTTTCTAGAAAAAGATGTGGGAAACCTCACAGATTTCACAGATACGGGAGAATGTGACCTCTTAAAGGTCTCATTGGTTCATCGAGCCTGAAGCTGAGACATTATCATGACACATGTGCTGTAAACACCTAAATAGATGAGATCTCAGCTCAAAAATCACGCCTTCTGAGCTTCATTATTTAAATGTTTCTATGCCTGAAAATAATTATGCCAGACCACTGTCATGAAAACAACTTCTCTTTGGCCGGGAGGCAGTCTACTGGGCAGCAGTAAATTAGCGGCTGTGACTTCTTCGCTCCCAAGTCTAGTCATGAGGTTTCTGCCTCGCTGTTGCTTTAACTGTTGCCATTTCCAAGTGAGAGTGGGGTGGTTCATATGTGCCACTCCGTCTTCAGCAACATCAGGATGAGCTTTGCCAGCTAATGATGCCTTTGCCAGGGGAATACAGGTGCAGTTCAACAGCACACGGCTTTAATGTAGACTCTGACCCACTGAGTGTGATTAAATAGGTCTCGCTTGGCTACAGCACAATATTAGACCCATTTTTTTGCACTTTGCTTTGCAAAACATTCAATTAAGAAAACAGAAACAGGAAATGAATAAACATTATATTTCTGTGGGGTTTTTTTCTATCGGTTCTTTCAATTGGCACTTCCTAATAAACAAGATCCAACCAGGATCAACAGGTGTCTGGACTGGTTTTCTCTTATTAACATCCAGGGGAGTTGGCTTTGTTGTTAACCTTTCCCTTTACTTAAAATGCCCTGGATTTCATATTCAATTTTTATGCTCCCTGTTTCTGATTGTTTCCTTGAAATGGGAACTTCAAGGACTTTGATAAATGGATTGAAAGGTTGCCTTATTTCTCTGTCACTTCTGCCTTTGCGTCCTCTGCAAAATGCTGTTTTGCAAATCATAAAGCTGGGGATTGCAGTAAGTATTCATCACAGTGAGGCACAGAGGGCTGTAGGGGCATAATAGATCAGATAGTCCCAGTAAGGGGCCATGAGCAAGAGCTGATAGGATATAGTTGTGAGCTGAAATTAAGACAAAAGGACATAGGCTAGGTATCAGTGCAGTCTTTTTGTCAGTGGTATCTCTTAGCTGAAAGCAGTTTTTCACTGCTGTGGTCTGTGGTGGTCTGGAAGCCATGGAAAAGGGCATTCAGTGTGTTTGTGAAACTCTGCTGAGGAATTTGTTTACCTATTCAGAACTCATTTGCACTTTTTCCTAGCGACTCCAACTGAAATAATGCTACATGGACCCCTTTGAGGCTGAGAGGGTCTGCACAAATTGCCATCTAAAATGCAAATGATGCTTGTCACCCACCCCTAATACAGGGTATCCAGTCCTCCTTTTAATGGTGCATGGCAAATTAGTGTCTTTCTCAGAACAGGTTTTCATTAAATGAGTCACAGCCTATAGTCCCTGCCCCTCATCCTGATACTTTCCTCTTTCAAGCCACCAGCATACCCAAACAGCACTTCCTTCTATATGGTCAAACTCAGGTCTTGGGCAGTTGCAGAATGAGCAGGCTTAAACACTAAATGGGTTATTTCCCTCCTGCATGAGCTGAAATTGTCCTTCCATCCCTCCTGCATCGTTGCAGTCATTGCACTGGAGCCAACACTGGGAGCACCTGAAGATCTTGTCAAACATCACAGTGTCTGGCTATTTTGTAGTGGATCCAGTCAAGAAGAAACATCTTTGTGTCGTGATCATGCAGGAGACCTCTGTGCAGGACAAAACCTGGGACTGCTGACTCTCCTGCTGTTCCCATGCTCAACTTGAGCAAGACCCAAGGACCCCCCCTCTCCCCTTTCCAGCTTCTAAGCTCAGCCAGCCCTGTGACAAAGGGCATCGCACAGGGACCACTGAGCTGAGAGGTGACTAAATCCAGAGCGAATGGCATTTCACAGAGAGCTGCTTTCTCCAAGGGACATGATTGCCCTTCAGCACTGGCGCTAACGCAGCCGGTGGGGAGAGCGCAAAAATCTTTCAGATGCTCCAAATGTGTGATTATCGCACTTGTCCCTTCACACACCTCTGTAAAAGCAGCCAGGACCCATGTTCCTTCTGGCTCTGCACTTTTTGCTCCCTTTCGCTGTGTTACTATGGCACATGGGGGACATGTTCAGCTCCCAGCTCTGAGTCACTGCCAACCTCGCAAAAACAAATGTGTCCTGGGCTGCTCTTTGCCAGGAGCTGCTGAGCATGCAGCCCAGGATTCATCTTAGCTTCTTAGGCAGCTACAGCCCACAACTTGTAGCAGGAACTATTAATACTATTAATACCCGCCCCTCCTTTACATGAGACCTTTTCAAACTGCAGGACCCAAAACCCCTTGACACATTTTACTACCTAGATGTTGCAAATCCACATCCTCCTGGGAATTTCGCAGCCATCACCGGTGCAGGCTGAGCTCCTCCTAACTGCAGAGCAACTGCACAGTCCTCAGGTTGTCCTGCCCCACACTCAAAAATGCATCATCATACTAAGGAAGGATGGGTCTTCTCCAGCACCCCAGCTACCTACCTTGCTTTGATGCACCACCAGATATCTCCAGACCTGTGCAGTCAGGGCAGTCGTGAGCATTCCAGGTCACCAGAGCATTGCAATTTGTGTGCACACTCCAATCTTCCAGGTTTATTTCTCCTAGCAGCAAAATGCTGATACCTGTTCAGCTGAGATTGCCAGGCTAACATTGCATCCAAATGGAAGTATATGCAAGAGGTTTCAGGCAGGTGGAGTGTAATGCCTTTAAGAACGTGCGTACCTTCTGAAGTTGTGATCTCCTGCCTAGTCAGTTTGCAATTATATTCAACTGTCTGTCCATCCATCCATCCATCCACAGTTACTTTTATTCTCACTGTTGGTGAGCACCTACAGCTTCATAGAAAGGGAAATGCACCTTTCTCCATCACTGGCCATCTCACCTCATTTTAATTTATTTAGGAGGCATGACTTTTTTTTTTTTTTAATTTGCTTTGACTTCAGATGCTGCAGCCATCACTGACTGACCCAAGTATCTCTGACCTTTTCTGGTAATGGCCATTTTCTGCCAAATACCTCCTCTGAAAAGTGGTAATTGATTTTATAAAGACATCGTTTGCTATGGGGAACAGTGAATTTCTTTGTCTTTGCTTTCCCCACTTGTGTGCTGGGGAGAGGTGGGGTTGGGAGGACCTCTCTGCCACACATAGGGTTTGAGACCAAGTTGAGCTGATCTCAGGGCAAGACTGCATGCAAGGGAGGGAGGCAAGGGAGGGGAGACAGAGCTGCAAGAAACTGCGTCACTTCCACAACTGCTACTGCTCAGGAGAAAGGAGCAAAAGAAATATATATCTGCCTGCCTATTAATTTAAATCTAGACCCAGGAAGAAGTCAACGAACTGTAATTTATGAGCTGTCAAAGCCTGAAAAATTCCTTTTGACACTGTATTTTCAGTTATTACATGCTTTCCTGCAAGACGACAGCGTAATTCTGTAGGGAGCCTTCTAGTGAACAGCACAATGGCAGAGGGCAGTGGGGGCTTTCTTATTATCTTTCCTTCCCCTTTTCTTCTTCTCTCCCCACTCCTTTCAATCATCCCCCCTTTCCTACCTTTCTACTCACCCAAACAGTAGCAAGGAAGTAAATCAGCAGCAGTCCCCATCCTGCCAGCCCTTCAATACCTCCAAAGCAGTGCTTAGTGCTGGTCTGGATCTAGCACCATGCAGAGATTTCTGAGGACTCACCGGATGATGGGAATGGGGATGAGACAGTGACCTCAACTCCACCAAAACCAAGGCAAAAATACTCTCTCACACCCTCAGGCATTTTAAATACTTCAGTTGTTTTCTCTCTGCCCCTGTTAGGCACCAACCCTTTCTGCTGGTGCACCTTTTTGGCTGGATCTCTCTCACTTGTATTAGCATTGACCGACAATGTCCAGCTACCTCAGATGCCCAGAAGTTGGCAGCACTGTCTGCCTGGCTCCCTGCTACTCATCAAGTGAACCTGAGCAGTGGGGAGTCCTGGCAGGGTCCTGGTTCACAGGTGATCTCTTGGAGGGCATGAGTTTCTCCTCTTTCTCAAACACTCGTGCCGGTTTTCTCCATGGAAAGCAGTGCCAGGCTCTCCCTATGGACATGCCATCACACACCTGGACCTCACGTAAAGCATGACATTTTGATGTTTATGTTTGCTGGAGTTGCATGAAAGCGCTGCCTGCCCATGGGCACCTGTCCACATCTGCAGCAAGCTGTGTGGACTCGTAAGGTTGGAGAGTGATGGCAGCGGCACCATTGCCCAGCACCAGCTAATGGGGGATCTCAAGCTAACATCAAATGAAGCTTGACCTGAAAATGTTTCTGTTGCCCGAATCCAACCTGAAGTTCCCCTGGCATCCAGCTCATTCCCTTATCACTTGGGGACAGGAGTGGGGGAGGCATTTCACAACAACTGTCATTTATCCTTGCATTTCCAAAGCTTTCTTTTTGTTACACACACAGTTGCGTTTTAATTTGAGTTGCTGGTGGTGGTGGTAAGTTTGCCTTTTTGCTTTATTTTTTCTTCCTAGCTCTGGTTTCTCACTTACAGCTCAGAAACCCCTTTTAATGTCTATTCTCTGTGATAGGCACTTCGCCTCGTATTTAGGGAATCACACCCACACGCTGCACGCATCCATATGCAAACACGCAGACATACACACACACATTTTCTGAGTGAACTGAACTCAGAATCTTGTGCTTTAATATAATTTAAGCAGCCTGTGCAGAGCTCTCTGGAGTCAGGATTATGGATTAGTGTTCTGACAGCGCTATAAAAAAGTCCCCACCCAGACGAAAGGACCATGTATGCTGCTGGGTTGTGCTGCAAGGCAAGCAGTTACAAGTTCCAGAGTTTGTTCCAGGATATCTTCCTCTTTAATGGCACAGTGCCTCAGTTTCCCCAAACCTGAACTGGGGTCAGCACCACTACCTACTCTTACTTGGGCAATATTTTAATGAATATGTTACTATGGCTCTGCTGTCATTCCTGTGATAGCAATATCAATACAACCAAGGCCAACATTCCCCTGGACTGCAGATGGAGAGATGACAAAAATGAAAACAAAGATATTTTCACAGAACTACCCTCACATTTAACAGCAGAAACAGAGAGATAAAAGTCCTTGTCTTGGATGAAAGACCACTACCTAGGTAGCTGTGGACAAACTGTTGCGTCTTACTTGCAAGTGGGTTGTCGATGGGCAAACTTCCAGTGTTTTTGTTAAAATTCAAGGAAGTCTGCACCAAAGCCTTCAGGGCTCTGTTCTGTGGGTCCTAGCTTCCACTCAGACAATGTGCATGGTTCGACCTGAAAGAAAGATGGGGCTAGTAGCTACCTGTAAGACCAAGGACCACCATATCACCAAGGGCTAGACCTTCCTCAGTCTTGGACAAAGTGACTGGAACAGGACAAAAATTAATCAGGGCAAGCCAGTAGTTAAGCAGTGAAAGAGTCAAGGCAGGGTTCAGTGCATGTTCCCTGACTTTCTTTTGGTTAACATTACATATGCTAAATAAATGTCATCCCAGCTGGGACCTGGGCTTTGTTTCTAGCTCTGAGAAATGTTCAGGGAAGCTGAATGATAAGAATCCTATTGCCTTAGATTGCTTCACTGTGCAGGGAAATCTCCGAGTGCATTCAATACAATTACTTCTGCTCCCAGGAAAGAGACGTTGAGGTGAGGAAAAGAAAAAAACTGCCCTGCATTTCTCCTTGCATGAAACATTCTTTAGAATTGTGACTTTGTTTTCCTTTAGCTGCTGATTCCTACAGCTCTGTGTGGGACTAACTTGTAGAGGCTATTTCATCCCAGGGTCCTGCAGACATAATAATGGCGAGGACATGATAAAAACAGGGTCCTTCTTATGGTAGTTGAGTCACTTTGTTTTTGCAAAGATAAAGTCTACACCTGCATAGCAAACACTTCCTGTGAGTGATGCAGCCATTAGCAGTAAGTTCTAACAACTGAGAGTGAAAGACAGAAATAACTATGGTCTATGATCAACTCTTATGGCAATACCTGGAGAACATGGCCTCTACTTAGGAAAATACAATATTCCTTAAATGTTAGTGTTTGGGAACTGTGCTGCAACAGAGGTGAAGGCCTGCTGTTCAAGCTGGCGAGAAGGAACAATGCCAGAGGCAAGGGAACAGGAGAGGGGCTGTGTGTCTTTGAGATCGTATCTTCCCCTTGGCAAAACTGACTGATTGAGTTTTCCTTATCAGTAGAAGCTATCGTGAGCTGCAAAGGTTGAATCTCTAGAATTGGAAGTTCCTTGTGGTTCCTGCTGAGTACAGCGTTCAAGAGGGCAGACATTAAATGGATTAAGAAGTGGGTAATGGACAAATCTCAAAATGCGATTGTCAAAGAGAAGGCATGATAGAGTGAGGGTATTTGTAGCGGGGTCCTGCACAGATCAGTACCAGCTCTGATGCTAGTCAGCATTGTCATGAATGATGAGGAATTAAATATCCCAGCTGATAAAATCTGTGGATAACACGAAATGGAAAATTGTAAGGACAGGGCTCTGATACAGAGTCATCTGAGTCACTTAGGTCACTCTGAGTGAGCTTTGGCTGGCTGAGGCATTATGCGTGTGTTTCTGCAGAACCAAATCTAAGCTGACTCATGGAGGAATAAGGCTAAAAACCAAGCCTAAAGAGTGAGGGGTTATATTTCATAAGACGGCAACCTAGAAAAGTACCTGGGCAATGACCTAGAAAAGTGGTTAGCACAGCTGAGGAAGTCATCATTAGCTCCCAGCATGGTGGTGGGCAAAACCATCTAATGGGACCTCTTGCCATATAAACAAGGAAACTGGAGGACAAAGATTATTTTTTAGTAAGTAATACTGGGGAGAGAGGGAGGGAGGGAGGGGGAGAGGGCGGGCACCCTGGCAAACTGATCCTAGCCTGGCATTCACATTGTAAAATCTGTAGAAGCTTTTAAAAAGACCTGTATACATGAAACAGATGCCTCCAAGTGTCAAGCTTGAAGAGTTGTGCTCATCCTTGCCTGAGAGAGCTCCAAGAGACTCGGGTCTTTATGGAAATATCTTTTCTGGGAATAAAGCCTATATACTAAAGAGCACTTTAATCAGCTGGAGAGAAGCTGAACTTTTTACCGAAACTTTTCTAATTTGAATGCAATGCCAAACACATTAAAGTGAGAAGTCAGAAGCAGGCTCTGGACGCAAAAGAATGTGCACCAAAGCAAACTATGAGGCTGATTGTTGTTCTGCCTGTTTTCCTCATAGTAAGATTTGAGCCCTGTCCAGGACGCATGGTTTAGCCAAACGCCGACCTATGGGGAAAGCTGCAGGGCAGCAGCAGTCTATCTGAGGCATGGCAGCTCAGCCATGGGATGGGAGGATCCTAGGGGCATCTCTGTGGGCATCTGTGGTAGGGAGAAGGAGAGACCAGATCGCTGAAAATCCCTTTTTGCATATAAGCCATGTGAGCCTCTGACTAATGAGTGGTTTAAGGGGGTTTTGGGAGAAAGAAGGGGTCATCACTACTGTATTTTGTCCCTGTACGATGCCCATCTTTGCTTCCTGACTGATGCTGCAGATCACTGGAGAGGGTCTTTAGCACAGGGAGCATGCCGAGACCACGCGCTGGCTCTCTGTGTCAATGTTATCGCTCGCTGTCACATTTCGAAAGAGGAAGCGAGTCTGTGCCACGCACGCAGAGAACAAAGCCCTCGCAGAGCCGAGTGAGAGTTACAACTTGTCAGCACGTCTCTCAGCCTGCCGAAGGCCAAACATGAAACACAAAAAAGGCCTGGAATAAGGGAAAAAGAGGGAAATAATAGCACAGTGAGCTCTCAAGCTCAGAGAAGGCTTGCTATAAAACAGCACCTTCACTCTCTGTCTCTCTCTGTGTCTCTGAGTCCTGGCTACTGATGAAGGGAAGAGATGACTCCCCTTAGCACAGTTACAGTACTGTTGCAGTAATAGGGACCAGAGCCAGGTTCAGATCTGGCTTGCAGAGTCCTGCTTTCTCCACACACCCCAAAAAGCATTGTTAGCCAAAAAGCGTTATTAGTGGTGATGAAATTCGAGGTGGAAAAGAGCCTACTGAGGGTTATGTTTTCCCACATGGACAGTGAAGCTCTAGTAGCTGGAAATTAGCCTTTCTGAGACTCGGATTTTACCCTGATTCAGGGAGTGAATTTCTCCAGGTACTAACTTTGTGTAGGAATTGGATAATTATGTTTGCTGATCTGGCCATAGCTGTGGTGGTGGTAAAAATAATTTTATCATTGCATGGTGTAAGTCTGTATTGTCGATTTACACCTACTAAAGACCTTGTTTCAGTAAGCTTTGTAGATTTAAATTTACTGATCATTTTGTCCATAATTTTCTGTTTCAAGTACTTTGGGCAAGGATAATATACCATGTCAAGAGAAAGGCAATAGTATGGTGAGGACTGTTCAGGGATAAGACAAAGGACCAACTTCAGTCCACTTTCTGTAAAAACAGATGCATCTATAAAACGTGAGTGGAGCAGATTGTCTGAGAACAGTAGACCAGCACCCCCACTTCACACGGACTCAGTCCGACACTGCCAGTTGTTGTTAACGCAGTTGGTAGTATATGCATCCTTCAGGCTCTCCGGTCTAATTAAAATTAGATGAAGCAGAATGCTGACAAGAGAAAAGTACTCAACAAATATTTGTCTTGTTCCCATCGTGGCATTGTGCTGCATCTCCTTCTGGTACCCAAACTGGTAAGGTATTGAGTTCCATCCTGTAAGACTCACCTGCTGTTAATCTTCTCTGTAGACTAAGACCTCTTGTCCTGTTGCAGTTTTTCATGGAAGTGGTCCCCAGCTCTTTCCGTTCACTCTCCTTCATGAGTTGCATAGCACAGGGTCTCAGGTACGATCTTGGGAATGGCACTTGTAGGATAGAGTTGTGGTTTAAAGCCAAGATGAGAAAGGGGACAAGATCATTAAGCCTGAAGGAAAACAAAAGGACAAGAAGGGTTCTTCAAAGAGTGCAGAACCACCCAGCAGTACCCCTTGTACAGAAGCAGAGCCCTAAGTCAGTCAGTAAGAGTTAATAGGAAGTGCTGGGCTGAGCTGTGAAGGATTTAGAAAGACCAGTGGAAAGAAGGAACTCAACAAGGTGGCAGGCAAGGCAAGATTAAGCCCTGAGCACTCCCATCTCCTTGTATGATAGGGAGGAAAATGGTAGAGAAAAGTTCTGCTGGTGCAAACCACCTATATGTCATACACATTCACTACAGACAGCACACCTTTGCTGTGAAGCCAAACAGCAGCAGCCAAGATCAGAGCCATGGGACTGTCCCCACAGGTCTGTCAGGCAAGGGATGATTAAACCATGTCAGCAGAGAGGTCCCGTGCCTTCTCCTGGCCAAGCTTACCCCTGACACCCACCGGTAAGTGAAGCTACCATCAATGCCAACACCCGGAGTAAACTGCCTGTGCAGCAGGAGGCTGTTTATGAACTATTCTTTACTGCTGGCATAGCACCCTGCTCGTTTTCACCTTTCTGAAAGGTTAACCTCATTTCCCTCTATTAGTTGGTTTTAGCGAATGCCATTCGGCGCGGCAGTTAAAGAGCTCTGTCAGCAGATGGAAATGACAGTGGCATTTAAAGCCAGTCGGAGTTGAGAGTCGGAGGGGTGGGGGGGTGAGTGGAAGAAATAATCTTCAATAAAACATTTGCAAGGGTATGCTAAGTGACATCAAAGGAGTCTCACTTTCCCCAGCGAGAGAAGAGATCTTCGGCTCAGTGTGCTGAGTGGGACGGGTCTCCCCTGAGTTTGAAACCAGCCCAGATCCACAGAGACAAAGTGCCTGGGGGGTTCCAGTCCAGGGAACAGGATATCCCACATCTGTTGATAACTTCTTGCTGGTCCAGCAGGCCTTTCTTGCAGCTAAGTGCATGCTGGACATCGCTTTCACTAGTGGAAGGCTCCACTGTGGTTGTTTTATTGCAATCCCTATATCATGCACCCATTGCTGCCTGGTATTTCAGGCCACACTGTCTGGTCATAGTTTTCCTGCACTCCTTCCCTGCCCTGCATGTCAGTTTTAAAACCTTGCAGGAAGGTCTTCCACTCAGAGGAAGGATGAGTTTAGTCTGTGCTCAGGATTTCTCAGGGTTTTGGTTTTCTTATTGCCACAGCATGGTGAAAGGAGGCTAAAAAAAAGAGTTTGAATCAAGGAAATACATACAGACCCCCAAACTCTAGCACACAAAAGGTGTGATTGGCATCATTCAGGCTCTGCTGTCCTTCTTCTCCGTCCTCACCAGACCTCCCCTGGCACGGGTGTAATATGTCGTTCTGCATCAGGAAGAATCTACAATACCCAGCAGCAGTAGGGACATACTGAGCAGCCGTTCAGCAAATCGAGGGTCTGATCCAAAGCCTGCAAGGCTCCGTGGCACTCTTTTTCATTAACTTCAATAAGCTTCAGCTCTAACCCTGAATCCCCGATGTTTATTTCGAGCACTGGTGCAGCATCACTGGAATATAATGTTCCTTCGCATACGCACCTTAGGGTAACATTCTAAACGAGTACGTGGATAAGTCAAGCCAGACCCTGCCAGGCGGCATCCTGAAGCAGACCCATTCATTTCCTGGGTCATTTGTTGAGCTGGCCAAAGCATTTCAAAGGAACGGTTATCTAGCCAAACGTGCAGTTTTGTAAAAGGCAAAGCGTTCCCCTGGAACAGGTCCATTTCAATGAGATTTTTGCCAGGGGACATTTTTTTTTTTTTTTTTAAATTAATGCATCGAGTTCTCATTTCAGGGGGTACAAGCCTGTCATTTAGCGGGATCTTTTTGATTAATTTTGTTTCAAGTCTGTATTGTATTAAGCCACTAAGAACATAAGAGCTTCCGTTTCGGGTTAGACCAAAGGTTTCTCTAGTCCGGCATCCTCTGCTCCAGCAGTGCCCATTAGAAAGAGTAAGAACAGGGCTATTATAAAGACTGACCCTTCCCTTCATATCCTCTGGCTTCCAGCAGACAGAGGTTTAGAGACTGAGATAGATTTTGCATCTGGATCTTCATGTTTAATAGCAGTGAGTGGACATAACCACCACTAATCTGTCTCGTTCTCCTTGGAGCTAATTTATGACTTTTGTGTTCAGCAACATCCCATGGCAGAAACGTCTTTCATTTATTCATATACAGTGTGAAAATGTACTCTTTTGTCTGGCTTAAAACCACAGCCATTCTGCTTTATATATTTTATGTTTTGAGGTTATTAAGACAAAGTCTTTTTATTCCTCTGAGACAATACTCTGTAACATTTCACAACCAAAGAATTTCCATTTCACAAGAACTTTGGCCTCTCCAATTCAAAGTGGAAGCATGTTTTTTGAGACATCAGTATTTTCCACAGAAAGAAAATCCTGTTTTTCATCCAGTTTCAGTCATTTCATTATATCAGCATAATTGAGGGTGACAGCAGCAAAAATAATAATTAAAAAAAACTACACACGCACACACCCCTACTTAGGCACCCTGGGAAGAACTGGAGACAATGACTGAAAGTTTCATAACAGCATCTTCTTTCTCCCAGCTGGGCTAGGAGAGCCACAAGGACAGATTAGGGGCATCAGTCACCCCAACCTGATCCCACTCTCACTATGTCATGCCCCCACTCTACAGTTTAAATGCCTGTAAGGTAGATGGAATTCCACATAGGAATTTTTATCTATAAAATCCCCCACACTGGGACTTCTACCTGGATAAAGTGGGACTGGTTTAAGCAAAGATACACCTTTTTTTTAGGTGATCTGCCTTGTGGGGAAAAAAGGTCATTTTTAAAGACTCCTTGCAGTCAGTGGGATGTCTGAAGGACTAAATGGATGGGTCCAGTTAAGTTCAGATCTTTAATTAATTACCTGCAACTGGGCATATGCACAGCATGCCCGGCTCCACTGCTCACATCTGTAGGCAAACCCTTACAGAACTTCAGCCCTTGGTCCATAAAGCAGGCTGCAATTACATTTCTATTTCCAGCCTCCTTATTTTCCTGCCTGTAGTTACAGGCAGGACAGCCTCTTTCTACACATACATACACAGCCTGGCAAGGTCCACTTCTGATTTTAGCTGCAGATTCCAGGTACAAGCGTCAAAAACAAATAATACACAAAACTTCTGTGTGAAATACGGCTTCATAACTGAAGTAAGCATTAGGCCCGGAGCTGTATGATGTAGGAAAGGTGTTATTGAGACCTATGAGACACACTGCTCGGATTCCTTTATTATTATTGTATTCTTTTGCCTCTCCTTCATTTTCTTTGTTTGTAGACAAGGGGATGGAGAGGAAGAAAGCCAGCAAGTTTATAAAAGCAAGAGAGAAAGGAGTTGAGGCATTTTGTGGAGATCTTTAATGACATTCTGTATAATTTGAAAGTGGGGAGGGAAAGGGGGAGAGAAAAAGGGAATTAGCAAAAAAACTGGCAAAAGAAAAGTGGAATGTGGAGAGAAGCGTGTGGATGAATTTTAATGCAATCAGAAAGCTGTAATAATGGTAATAAAGGAATATATTCAGACGTCAAGAGAGGGAGAAGGGAACAGGACCCGCGACGCCAGAATTTAAATTAGACATAGGCGTATAATTCTCTTTTCTCCCCCCCCACCCCCCCTTTCTTCAAATGAAGGAAATGGAATTTTTAAGCACAGTGAAAGAGGGATTAACAATTGGCAGGTTTTCAGCCCTTTGTCTTTTGGCGAATCCCATTTAATCACCGTCTTTAATATTAAGGAGGCTGTGGCCGTGCAGGGCTGTCTCAGGCTTGGGGGAAAAGGGATGATATACAGAGGAAAAGAGAGATAACACTTTAGGTTCAGGCAATTGTGAGGAAGTGTTTCAATTACCTCCACTGAAGTCTTTAAAAACTGAAGTTTAATTTGATCTGAAATGTCGTCACAGCTCCTGCAAGAGAAAATATGTCCTTCCCACCCCCCTTCCTGCCCATGTCTTTGCTTTTCCAACAGTCCTCAGTGCTCAAGGCCGGAGTGTTACCACGGATTAATGTCCTGGCCTCTTAGGTTTCTGGAAAGGGTTTCAAAGCCCCAACAGGTCACCAGTGTGATGAGTTTACGAACTGAAACTTATTTTCCTGACATACCAGCCTTGACACCACTGACCCTGCAGAATTTGTCAAGAAGCTTCCAAGCTTTGCTCTGAGTAAGTGTGAAAACCAAGTGGCCCTTCAGGCTCAGCGTTGTGTGGCCAGAGAGTGAAAAGAGGATGTTACACATAGGAATTAAGATGTGTTAAATTCCCCAGAACCAGAGGCTGTAGGAGTTATATTCAAATCTGAGCTGCTTCTGAAATGTAATTGTAAAAACTTGATTCAGGGTTCGTTTGAGGTGTCATTTGATAGTACAAGACAGTCTTCTTCTTCACCTCCATCTTTTTTGGGAAATCCATCAAGCTGGGCCAGGGAGGCATCCATAGATTTGCAGGAGGAAGAAGACCAAACAGTCATGGAAAATCCTGCAAAGTTTAGTTACAGCAGAGCTGCATACCTCCGCACTTCAGTGCTCAGTCTCCTTGGGTGCTTTTTTCCTATGAACATTTCCAAGGGTGTTCCTGGGAAGTAGGAGCTGAAAGCACAGGCTGCTAATATCTAGGGAAAGTGACATGATTTTTTTTCCTGATTGGTAGGCTGATTTTAATTCAGAAATTCTTCCTACTGTGTAGTGATGGAGAAGAGAAAGTGGGTGTTTGGGCTATACACTGAATTTAGAAAGAACGGATTTTGACTCCTGAGTCTTTTCACAAAAACCATCACCTCATGAATCGTTCTTCAAAATACTCCAGTTGGACGTTTCACATAATGAATAAACTCAGAAGAATTATGATCTGCCACGTACGAATCATGAAGAGTCTTTGTGCTTTGCATGACACCAGGTTTTAGACTGCTCTCACCACCAGCTTTCCCGAGCAAGGGTTACTAATAAAGTGGGTTGTTGCGAGTTGTTTTCCCAGCTCAATATCAAACACCATAAAACCTGTCATTTAAGATCTGCACAGGGAATAGCATCTCTTGGCAATGGACAGTTGTGACGGCGCTGTTCAGCAAGTCAGAACTACTGATATTTGTCTTGGGGTTATAATATTCTCAGCTGTACAAGAAGAGTCTGCTGTTAAAAGAATCGTTTAGGCTATGTCTTCATGGCCAGGCTTGCTTGGCCTGTTGCCCAAGTTTTGTCCATAATGTATCTGCACAGTGGAAGCCTGAGTGTGCTTTCATCTGTAGTGTCCAGGTGAGGTTATAGGTTTAAGGCTGGATTTCACTGCAGTGCAGTTCTTGCAACAGGAGCACAGGCCAGCTAAGCTCAAATGACATTCATCCTCCTGGTCTGAACCATCTTCTCCATCTCCGTCCTTTATTTTGTCCTGCACTTTATTCACGATACTCTTGCATTCCCAAATAATTTCTGGACATGGTTTAGCAGCTGATGCATATCAAAGACCTCTTCCAGTTCCCTGTCAAGCAGGTCTTTCTGCTCAGGAGGATAAGACCGTAGTATAGATGAGGACCCCAAAAATAGAAAATAGGCCCTGACACATTGAATTAAAAACCCATCATCTTACACTTTGGGTACACCAGTTGCAACATGGTGAATTTCCTTCCAGTTCCCCATAGGGCCAACTGCAGCCAACAGCTGTGTTCTCTTGGACACATGCACTGAGATCACTGTGGCACTGTCTTTAGGGATCACATCACCACAAGGCATGAAAATATCTCTCTGGAAATGACTTCAAGATCCACAGTCATTGTCAAGGCTTTCCATTCAAAACTAAACCCTGACTTGACTTACCCCTACCATGGACTCCTTTTGCATGCAAAAAGACTTGGGGAAGCTCCAGTGCCACTTGAGTCTGATAGAAGCCATCAGAAGTGAGCCGACCACCTGCCTGCCAGGTGCCTTTCATAGTTGCTGCCAGAGTTCATGTATTCCTGGCTTGTGGCAAACACTGAAGAACTGCAGCAAAGCCCAATTTCACCTGGTGCAAACATCAATTATTCTTTCTGCAGATGGGGAAACTGAGGCTGCCTTTTGCACTGAGTAATTTATGTAGCCTATATTACCACCGAGTCCACTGTCCTTGGCAGAAATTTAAGTATTTAGTAACAGTATCTAGACGATCATCCATCTCACTGGTACCAGGAGTAACTAATCAGTCTAAGGGAAAAGTGATTTTGCCTTCCACAATATCCAGAGCAGAGCTTGAGATGGGACCCAGGAGTCCCAAATACAAGTCTGAAATGTACAGACAGGAACTTTGGCAAAGCTCTTGCATATCCTCATGGGTCCCCTCTTCCATAACTGAATCAGGAGCGATTTCCAGTCTTTTCCAAAAGAAGATCTAGGGCCTGTCTATTGAAAATAGCTTGTGGCATGTTCAAAATAATCAAAAGGATGAAGTTCTTCACACAATGTATGAATAAGTTGCAGAATATCTTGCTGCAGGATGTGGTGGATGCCCACAGTTCACATGGGTTCAAAAGCCCAGTGAACAATTACATCAAAGAAAGACATTTCAAAAACTATTGCATATGAAAAAAAGCACTGCAGACTCCCAAAGTCCCTAAACTGCAGAGCACGGGAGTCTAGGACACTATTTGGGGGGATTAACAAAATTGCTTCCCCTGTTCTTACAGTCTTTCCTAGATACCCACAACCGGCCGTTGCCAGGGGCAGCACACTGAGTCAGATGGACCCGCTGCTGTCTCCCATACAGCTGTGCTTTCACTCTGTACACAGGATCCGTGTCCAAGTCAAGGCTTAGAGTGCAGCCAAGCAATTAAATAAGAGAAATCCTTCAAACTAAGTTTTTCAGATGCAACAGTGGATAGTAACGCACCTGTGGGATGAAGCTTCCTTCTTTGTGCAGGAGAATTATGCTCCCACACCTGGGCTTATATTCATTTGTGCTTGTCCCCATCACACAGCTGTTAAGATTAGCTGTTATTCTCTCTAGCCCGGGTGTCTCAAAGCCAGTCGGAGACCGGCAGCTGTGCAATCATATCTGCTAACGTATGGGATATAAAGAATCCGTTAAGTAAAACCAAACTAAGGAGGGAGGAGGGGAAGAGATCAGCACAAAGAAATCGCTCCTGCTAAGATGTGATTAGGGATGCCCCACAACACCCAGCTGCAAGGAACAGGTGAACTCAGCAAACATTTTAAAGCCTGCAGCAGAATTAGCCCCTTGTGGGTGTTGTTTGATATGGGGAGGGGGAGTGAAAGAGCAGGGAAACAGGAGCCTATGCGGGTGGAAGGAGGATTCGGTTGCTATTGTTTGGAGTTAGGCAGTGGTAGGCTTCCGTTGTTTGCAGAATAGGTTGTGGTTTTGGTTGTTGTTGTTGTGGGTTTTTTTTCTCCTGTCCTAATTTTTGAAACACCTCCATTTTACAAGGTTCATGTATTTTCCAGCAAGGTACCACGGAGAAGATAATTAGCTAATTTACAATTAGCTACAACAGAATTCGTAATCGCTTCCCCTGTGGAAAGGGCTGTAATCATCATCACGGAGCTATAGGACTGCTGTGAAAATGGCAATAGGAGTGTGCAGCCCAGGCCCCAGGAAATGCCCTGCTTTTAGCCTATTGATCCACCTGATTAGCATGGGTTGAGGGGAGCGGCAGGCACTCCAGCTCGAGAGGGGAGCCAGTTTGAGCTTGCAGATTTAAGTTCAGAGCTCAGCCCAAACTTTCATAGTGTTCAGAGCAGCTGTTCTATAGCTCCTCTTTTCTTCTTTGGCCTGAGGAGGATTCCTTGTCCATAATTGTCAAAAAACCCCAGGTTTATAGCTTTTGTTCAGCACTGTGACTTTGGATCAGATCCCTGATCCTACTCCACGGACATGAGGCTACTGGTGGATGAAAAGCTGGTCGTGTGTCAGCAATATACAGTCACGGCCCAGAAAGTCCACTGTATCCTTGGTTGCATAAAAAAAAGAATGGCCATCAGGCCATGGAAGGTGATGAGTGGCATTGCTCAGGG
The DNA here is from genome assembly GCA_013400835.1 of Zapornia atra. Classification (NCBI taxonomy): domain Eukaryota; kingdom Metazoa; phylum Chordata; class Aves; order Gruiformes; family Rallidae; genus Zapornia; species Zapornia atra. The sequence goes on from VZTU01022736.1 coordinate 56,604, forward strand.
GTTGGTACTGCGACCAGTGCTGCTTAACATCTCTGTTGAGAACATGGACAGTGAGATCAAGTGCACATTCAGCAAGTTTGCCAACAACCCCAAGCTGTGTGGTGCAATTGACACTCCAAAGGGAAGGGATGGCATCCAGAGGGACCTTGACTTGAGGTTTGAGAAGTGGGCCTGTGCAAACTGCATGA
>VZTU01022738.1:0-22627 GCA_013400835.1 Zapornia atra
CCCCCCACTGAGCATGCGCTCTAAATTTTGTTAATCTGTAGCTTTAAATACGAGGCAAGAGAGTTTTACACCAGTCACAATACAAGTATGTATAACTAAAGCCCCTCAAGCTCCACCTTAAAGATAAGAAATGAGGTAAAAATAGCCCAAAATTTGAGAAGTGTTAGAGAAGATACCAACGTGTCAGGGAAGACACCCTTGTGCCTCACCCTGATGCCTGGGACCAGCTGACGGGCTGAGCCTCTCTTCACCCCCATCAGGACACCTTTGGGTAAGATTCGAACACTTGGTCATGCCAAGTGCCTCTCCCCAGGGAAACTTAGAAATCTCTATGGAGTTACTGCACATCTTTTAACGCGTTAGTAGTTAAGACCCTCAGTATTTACTAATGTTTTGCAGACAGTGAATTTATCACTGGCAATCCAAAGGATCCGTGACTTAAATACTCTTTCTTTTGAACCTGCTGTGTCAGTTCTCATTGAACGTGACTGAACTCCTTTGAGACGGCCGTGGTAGTTCAAGGAACACGATCAGGTTGGCAGAGTATTTCGCCATTTGTGAATCTGAATCGTGATAGCTCAGTGCACAGATCGCGACCAGACGTATAACGACTTAATTGGGCATATCCTTGCCCTTAATGCAACACAGATCTTTGAATGTGACTAAGGAACAAACCCGTATTTTTAGATGAACAGCAATAGTGTTCTTTGTGATAAGGCTCCATTGCTCCAGCACCTAAATTAGATCAGGCCTAATTAGCCCTAACTCCAAAAATGCCAGAGGTTTTCGTTGTCCTCACATTGTCTCTGGTATTTTACCAAAAAGCAGTGACAGTTACCCTGTACCTTCTGAACAATATGATGACGATTGCACGAAGGTGTAGTGTAAAAACCTTGCTACCAATGTGAAGATGAAGTCCCTTGAACTTTGATACTGTGATTGCATCCCTGTGAATTCATCTGCAAGACTCTCATCCCCATCAAAATTCACTTTACATACTTAGAAAAATAAAAATCAGCTTCATACTTCCAAGGAATACATTTGAAACCAAACACAAACTGGTGCAAAATCTGTATCATAAACACAAAAGATTCTCATCCTCCAGCGACTTCCACAGGTGTTCAAGCCGTGCATGCTATGAATGTCCTCCACCAGTTAATGCATTTGTAACAAAACCATAAATCGGGGAAAACTTTGCAATGCATGATGAATTTAATTTTATTTTTAATAAAAATGGGATTTTTTGAAAGACAATTGTAGATCTTGTTTTTTAATAGAAAATGTCCACGCATCTTTATGTCTGCCTATTATTTTTTCAACAGCAATTGCAGGACACCTGTGGTAAATCCACAATCAAAACTAGGCACTCATCTATTTCTACAGCTTCACATTTTGTACATTGAAAAATAGGACATTTGAAATGGGGCAGGCGGGGGGGGNGGGGGGTGAAGCATTTTAATCCAATTCTGCAACTGACTGTTTATAGATAAAGCCCATTTCCTAGGCTGAACCTCATTAACATCAATAGAGTTCAGCTTAAGCACGGAAGCTCACTGTGCAAATACTACCGCGGCTCAAGCCAGAGCAATGAGCAGTCGGTTTTCTCTTGTATAGTTTCTCCTTTTCTCTCATAGCAATCACCTTCAGACAGCCAGGCATCACCCCACTTGCTCGGTAGCCTCTAACCAACAAGTGCTACATATTTTCAGCTCAGTCTTAAATCATACTGTTTGTTGCAAAGAAGCAGCCTTCTCTTGTAAAAAATACTAAATGCAAATATTTCTGTGCTACATCCAAGCTATGGATGCTCTGTGAAATGATGGTCATACACATTCCAATGTAAACAGCCTGACCTTTGATTATGCAATTGTTTGTAATGCTATATAATGCATAGTTATGTAAATACTGCCTTTTAGGTCAGATGTGCTTTGCTTTATGTGTTTGCAGATATTCTTCTGATCTTTGCCTTTTTTTGGCTCCATTAAAAGACACAAAACCATGTAGCTATTAAAGTTTCTTGTTTTCTCTGAGTGGATGATATATACATATATATATATATATGTTTTAAATCTGTATATTATTTTTAAAAAGCTTTTCAGAACTATTTATCCACAGCATTTTGAAACTTCTTTTAATTCTGTATTTTTTAAATAAAATTTCTGCTGAAAATTTCCTTTTTGCCTTAGGTCCTACCGCTAATTCTTCTTCCTTTTCAGTACCTTTTATCTGGAGCATTTACTAGTTAATCCAGTTTGTTTCTCTGCAGTTTGTGTATCTGGTGAACCAACATAATGTTTCCAAATTAAGGTACAATCTTGTGATTCTGTCAGGTGGTCTGTTGGTGCTGAAACTCAATACTGGCGTTGTCTGTGTAACTACAGGTGATAGTCTGAGAACACAATGGAGGTGTTTTCCTTAGGTTGTGATGGTTCTCCTAAAACACATCCACAAACCACTAACGTGGTTTTTCTTTTAAAGGAACATTGGTTTGTGGGCTACCTGATGCAGTCCAGCTTTCCTGAAGCAAAGTTCTCCCCCTGGTAGCAAATGTAAATAGGCCACGCTTTTGGAGAAAGACTGCTTCCAGCATCCAGGCCAGCTACCGCAAACACAGCTCAATTGCTTATTAAGGCAAATAGCACCATGTCTGAATGATGTTCAGTAGATACTCCGGGTTTGTGGGGGGAGAGAGAGAGAAGGTGGCAGCAGGAATAACCTCTCCTGCCAGCGTCACGGAGAGACTGTCTCTGGAGGAGCCCAACTTCAAACTCCCGAATTTCGTAGCGTTACACAATAGCTCAGCAACTTGTCATGTGTGCTTCTGCAGACATTTTGAAACAAAAACACTCTTCCAAACTGGCAGAAATGCTGTCAGTTGCTCCTGTGTCTTAAATTTTGTTTGGAATTGCCATCAGAGTTTAGTGAAATTTTAATGGCATTTTTAACTTGAGCATTACATAAAGCATGATGCTGAAGCGATGAAGGTGTTCTTCTCAGTTTGATTTTGGATGGCAACATGCGCTTCCTTTGGGAGTACGTTTAGAGGTTCCTGATTTTGACCATGCCATGGCAGCAGACACCAAATAGCTAAGTGCTGCAACGCTGGACCTTGAGGCACTCTGTTTTTTTCTTTTGATCTGAACATACTGGCGTTCAAATACCAGGGCAAAATGAGACCGAGATGTTACTTAATGCCATTGAATCTACCGTGCCTTATAGCTCCACCTACTCTGGATTTTCTCTTTTTTAGTTTTGGAGGTTGTCTCATTTTTGGGTTGGATTTCGTTTTTTTTTAACACACTGCATTCTCAAAAAGTCTTCTGTATTTACTGCTGACACTTTTTTTAAAATAAACTTTACGGTTTTGGAAAACCAGTTCCTGGAGGCAAATACATCTGAAAAAACTTCCCTGACTTTGAGGGATTGTTGTTTCTTGCTTTTATGTGTGTAAGATAATAATTTGCTGTTTCTTTATCATTGTCTTTATGGTGAGAAACCTAAACTGTAGCTTTAAATTCTGATTAAACTAATTTTCTGACCAGAGAAATCGAGGCAGAATAGGTTCTCCTCGCTACTATAGGAAAAGATCCCTAGAGCATGAGGGATTCCAGAAATGCAACTTCCCACCTTTATTTATTTTATTTTTATTTAATGAAATAAATTATTAATATGCTCTATTATAACCACAGGGATGTTTTTATTTTCTTCCTAGAAGTCTTGTTGCAACTTTGCTGAATTATTTTCATTGCTATATCACAGCAGAAAACAACTCTTCAGTTTTCCACTGAGTGAGGGTATCTGGGACCTGAATGTATTTCCAAGGACATTGCTTTATGTAACCTGTTTACCTTGTTAAGACTTGTAAAAATCAGAAATTCTGTACTCTTTGCCCTAAACAATTAATGAATATGTATGTTCACATTGGATCCAGGAACAGTATGTTTTTGTCAGAGTGCCCCCTCGGGGACTTTTGCACGCTTCAGATGCATAATACAATTGAAGTCTTTTCTTTGTGAGAAAATAGGTTAATGACTTGCCAAAAGGCAGATGTTAATTGGAAAAAGTGCACACAAGCCCTTTTCTTTACAATGCATATAGGTTGCATTTGTTATGACTTGCGTCCAAGAGCAGGTGCGATTTCAATTGACTCAGCTAACAGGATGTGCTGAGCACACTCCTCACCGATTTCACCTGAAATTTTTGAATCCAGCAGAAAAAAAGATGAGTTTCTGAACTAGCCAGTGAGTGACAAGCTGCATTTACTTCCTGTTTCAGAACATATTGATAACTTGGCATTGGACTTGCACTTAAACATCTTAATAGTAGGAAAATAAGGTCTTTGCTTACTTATTGGTATTGAAGAATTTTACTGGTGAGCACCAAGAAACCTTATACAAGACAAAATGTGTCATCCCTTCCAAAATATTTCTTTTGCAAGACAGCAGTTCCAGATAAGGTACCACCAGTGTGGTTGTAAATGCAGCTTAAAGCAGAAAAATTGCTTATTTTTGCTTACATGTTTCCCCCCACAAAGCTACACGACTGCATGAAGGTCTTCATCCTGCCTGGCTTCTTTTTCCCTGTCTTCAGAAAAAAAGTATTAATGAAACAAGTAGAAAAAAAAAAAGTAATCTGGGTTTGTTGGGGTCAGAAGAGCTGCTCTTTGATAGTTTTACTAGTTTGACTCCAAGGGTTGCTGGAAATTTCTAGGCTACTCATACAAGTCCAGTGGAGCAGGGATGTTGGTTTGGATCCATGCGTCTAACCCTACCCCTTATCATTCAAAAGTCACTCTCTCTCACCTGAGGAGGGCTAAATGTGAACTCCGGCTGTCAGGGAAGCAACAACCATCTAGAACAGTGCAGGAACATCAAGTTCAGGACTTCCCTGGGAGCTTTGGTTTTAACAGGGGTATGGAGCCTACTGGGCACTGGGGTCACACAATCTTCCTAGGCTGTAACAGGAACCTGGACACCTGAGCACTTATGGAGAGAGGAAGGAGCTGAGGGGTTCAATCCTGTCTAGACCAAGGATTCTGCAACTCATAGTAGTAGTTACATTTGCAAGTTCCTTATATGTCCTGTGCCCTTACAGACCTGCATAAAACTGGGGGACCCAACTTCTCTTCAGAGCTGCTAAAGAGGAAGCAACTGCCAGAATAAAAGACGACAAGTATTTGCTCTCTTTTTCATCCTTCTCTGTTTTGCATTGTAATGAAATAGTACCTTGGTCTTTTTTCCTCCAGATTCCCAGAGGAAACCCCTGCTCCTTTTGGAGAGACAAAAACTTAGGACAAAGAGAAAGTAGCAGGAACTGCCAGTCCGTGGGCTGGATGGTGTCGCTGAAGCCTTTTCTGGTCACAGTAGTGGAAGCCAAAGGCTCACAGCGCTTATTCCAACGCCTGTATCAAAACACAATTATCTCGTCAGATTCAGAAGAAGATTTATAAGCGTGTTTGCAGCGGTCTGCTGCTTATTTGGACTTTATGAACAAGTGTCATAGCAACAGAAGTTTGGGAAGGTCAAAGCAGTAAAATCCATTCTCTGATTTCTTCTAAGAAGGATTTGGTTGAGCCACGTTCAGATGGTCCTGCTGCTTCGTGATGCCTTCATCTCGTACATCTCGAAAAGGAACACTGCAGATGCAATGCACTTGGGTAGTAAAGAGGACAGAACACTCCCTCCCAGCTGCAGTTCTCCCTCAGGAGAGTACTTGTCGAGCATTTTTTAATCATTATTAATAATTTCACCCTATGATACATGCTGGGAGCACAAGACACAGGATATGTACTAGAAACTTGAAAGATGAGATGGTTGGTGATGGTTTCCAACTGCATCCAAGTTTTGCACTGATTACTGAGGGTATTCTGCTAAAACTAAGCAATACTACACCTAAAAATTGATGTTGTGAGCAAAGGTAGGGCTTAGCTCTTAATCTGTAAGACTTGAAAATTCTAGTACTTCACAAGATCAGCTTTCACTTCTAAGAAAATTCCATAAATGTAGTAAGATGCCACTAACTTCTCAGTTAAGCAGTGAGTGTAATCAGGCAAAGCACAGTAAATTATAATATTTGATTGTATGTAACTGTACTGAGTGGTTTCTGTCCTTGCTGATGTCTCTCTACAGTTTCATTGCTAAAACACCACAAGCTTTTGTGCAGCTTCTGCAATCTATTCAGTATAGACCCAGGCTATAAATAGCCACATTATTGAAAGACACCGAGAGGTTCATTAGAGAAGTTGTGACAGCCTCGTTCGAGCCAGGGCTGATATAGGGCTGCTCCAAATTCCAAGAGTTTCAGCATGTGGGTAACAGCAAGCACGAAGCTGGGCTTTTTGCCACACACCAGAGTAGATGCCCCTCTAGTCATGCCCTTGATCAGTTGCGGACCCTCACAAAGTACACCGCACTTCTTGCTGGCTCCGGGCACGGGGGTGTCTTTCCAAACGAAAGCACAGCATGCCACAGCTCATGGTCAGGCCGATCTCGTCCCAGCCCCAAGCCAGGATGCAGCCAGGGTGTATGCCGCGGGCTGGGGCCGCAGGACATCCTGCCCAATGTACCTACCCGCCAGTGCAGACGCAGCCAGGGAGGATTAGTCATCTTAAAATCACACGCAGGCATAAGTACTTTGCTGACTCAATAGGAAGTCGCCGGCTGAAATCAGTGGGACTTCTCACATGATTGAAGTCGCACATTGAAAATGCTGTAATCTTGTGCGCCTCATTCGCAGAGCTGGGGGGCACAGAAAGAAAACCTGAACAGTGGCTGGTGGGTCTTTTCATTCAAAGGTACAGGGAAAATAAATAGAGCCATTATAACTTCAGCTTCCGTTTACATTATAAGGGTACTTTGCTATTAATTGCGGAGCTGAGTGAATTAGCGCCTCCCCGGTTCTGGCTCTGGTGCTCAGGTAAATGAACAGTACGCAGGACTAAGTCAGTCAGTCAGTCAGTTTGTATGCAGACCTTACCTTGTGGCCTTTTGAGTACTCCTTTGGAAAAGACACTAGAACGAGAGAGGTTTCCAGTAGCATTCAAAATGATAAAAGAGGAAATATCCCTCATTTTGGTTTGGGTTTTTTTTTTAATATATAAAGAAAACCGATCTCAGCTATTCCAAGCTGTGTATGTGTTTTCTACATTTCTTTCTTTTCTCTCAATGATCAAGTCAGTCATTTCAAAGTGAGAAAGAGTTATGCCCTTGTTACATAATCTGAGTATTGTGAAGGAATTATCCATACTTTTCTGCGGAATGGATTTGAGAGGAACAGGAAGGAATAAAAAACTAACAGTCTGCAGTATCTGAAAAATACTATTCAGGATGAAAAAATGAGGGATAAATGATGGATACTATAAAATCGCTCTGTCCTCACCCAGCATCTCATGACTACTTGTACTTCTGTGTGCCTTGTAGGGGGAGAAAGTTGAGGCTTCAAAACTCATTGTGAAAAACCAGACCAAAATGCCCAAGTTCTTGTTTTTTTAAGATTTGCCCCACGTAAGGAGTCCCTCACAAAGCTGTATAGAATGTGGTCCGTTTATGTTAGCTGTGACACATGCAGTTCCTTTTTCTTTTTTTTTTTTTTAAATTTTATTTAAGGAACAATTATGCCATAAGAAACCCTGGCTGGGAAGTTTCCAACAGCACAGGTTTTTGTCAGAGAATGCCTATTTGTCGTAAGCAAAATGTTTCGCAGAAGCGTCTCTGTTTGGATGAACTTCCGATGAAACACAGGCAGGTTTCCATCACAAGCCCGCCTGATTTCCTGCCAGCTTGTCTGGCAGCCCTCCAGGCTCCACGGCTCCGGGATGGCTCTGGACGGAACCTGTGATTCTTCCTGACTTCTTTCCTTTTCATTATTTATTTTGTTTAGTTTTGGTTGGGTTTTTTTTTTTTGTTTTTTTTTCAATTACAGGGAAAAAGTCTTGGGAGAAATACACATTGACTCTGCTTGGCTTTTTCGGATTGTTCAGAATTAGGTATTTTGGTAATAAGGAGCTCACACAGCCCAGTCCCTTGGTTCATTGTGCTGGAGATCCAGAGCAGATTTCCTCCCTTCCAGAGAAGCTGCTCAGGTTAAAACTGTCCTGGACGTGAAATAGTTTTCATACCCCACTGAGTTTCATTTCTGAGCCTTTTCAGGCAACCTCCCTGTGCCAACACTTTCTCATCCTCTCTGTTTTCTAAAATGCCTAGTTGCACTGCAGTCTCTCTGAAGAGAGTGTTGTTTCCTTCACTTGCCTCTACCAGGCCAGTTTCTGGTACAGAGGCAAGATTCAACTTCTCCAGTCTTCTGGACACTCACAGCCACTGGAATTGTAGATGTGACGTGTTTTCTTGGGATGTTAAGCACAGAGTTATACCCTAAAAAGCTGCCTCAGCAGTGGGCTGCTTCTGCTTTGGCTGCTGCTTCCTGGTTTATCTGCTTCATCTTCACTTGGAGCCAGAGATATGATGGTGAGTGCCAGTTGTTTCTTTTTTTATCTCTTTAGCATGGGGTTATCTGAGGACAGTACCTGGTGCAGGATCCAGTGTGCCTGGAATTTCTGGGGGATCTGTAAACCAAGGAAGATGGGGAATGTTAGATAACTTCTCTTTCACTTAAGGGCTCACACATAGAATCATAGAATTGTCTTGGTTGGAAGGGACCTTTTAGATCATCAATTCCAACCATCACCCTAACCTGCCAGCCACCACTAGACCATTTCACTCAGCACCATATCTAACTATCTCTTAAATACCTCCAGGGATGGAGCTTTATCTGCCTTCGTACTACAGATTCTCAACCTCTAGCAACCTCCTACACAGTTTGTTCCCTCAGTCCATGAGCTTCATCATTACGTTAATTGTGCCTGTGTACTTGGGTTGGCTTGGCTTTGAGAAGCACCTGATCGAGAAGAAGCATTCGGCCAACATTGAGGAAGATCTGGTGATAAACTCTGGAGGTAATTTGGTCTTGGTGTTACTTAACTGAAGGATCTAGCTGTCAATATAATTTTAATATTCTCTTTAAGCATTGGAGTATCTATCTCATTTTTTCTCCCAGTTTTAATAATTTTTTAATCATATCTATTTCACTGGTATTTTCTCAATCAGGAAACCCATTTCATCCAAAAGTGCTTGGTCCAAGAGGCTGGTGCAGCCAACAAGATTAGACTATATCACTGTCCCTGCATGGCCAGGGGCTACAGAAAGAATGGGGAAAGAAAGGGATGTGCCCCAGTGTCATTTTCCAGTTGATGCTGTGAAGCCTTTCCAGCCGCTGAAACCTCCAAGGAGAAGAGGCTTTAAGTTTTAGGGCCGTAACAGGCAACACCAGCGGAAGCTGAATGCGGGCAGAGAGACACACATAAGGAGAGGACAAACACAACCCCCGTCCTGCTTAAGTACAGCCTCTGATAATTAGGTTAAAGGGTCTTTCCAAAAGTACCCACAATTCCCGCCTCCCTCTCTGCTAGCGCTTTGTCCTGCCTATACAGCCTGTCCTGCAGTAGCCCACCAGTTCTTTGCTTATCTCTTCCTCTCTCTGTTTTCACACTCTCTTCTCTCCCGTCCTTTTCCTCTGAAAAAATATTTTGCAGACCACAATTAGCGCACTTGGCTGAAGTCTTGCTGGGCACATCAGGAAGTTTTCTGGATCACTCACGGGTGGAGTTTCCCAAAAGCATCAATTTGCTATTAATGTTGTATAAACAAAGAGCCTGCCAAACCCTGAATAGTGCGAGGCAACCTCAAAATGTTGTGCCTCCTTGCAGATTCCTCTTGGAGATCAAGACAGAGAGGAGAGAGAAAGAGAAAGAGACCCTGTGGCCTCCACAGTCACACAGCAAAAAATTCCCCCAGGCATAACCTCAGCACATAGTGGGAGGAATCTGCCTTTCTGTTCTTCACTCATTTCTTTTGATGGGCCTGAAGAGTTGGGACCGGTTCTGTTTGTTAGCTGCCTGTCCAGGCGACCATTAAGAAGCCATTGGGATAACACAATTAGAAGTGCAAGAATATCTTCAAAGGTGTGTGTGAATCCCCAGCTCCTTTCTGCCGGCTATCATGGGGTAACGAGCTCTATAAAATGACATTGTTTGCCGCAGCTAACGGATCGGGTTTGAATTGGCACATCGTCTGAAGGAGGATTTTAAGTAAATATTACAGCTCATACAGCACCGCTGTGGCTCGGCATCCAGAACCACCCATCTCATTTGAGAGCCCAGGTTAGGTAAACGACGGGCAAAGGGCTCCTACACTTATTCGAATGCAAGACTAGGAGTGCCAAAAATAGCCCTCATTTCCTATATTTTGTTTTGTAAGAGGTCGTTCCCACAAATTTCCCAACATCTGAATGACATTTTTCATGCTAGGTAGCTTTTTCAGAATGAAATTTTCCAGAATTTTCCAGCCTTTTCAAAAAATGTGTGCCTTTGGACCTTTGCTGGAGACCTTCTGGCATTACAAAGCCTATGGAGAGCTGATGGGAGTGAACTGGTGTACAAGACATTTCTTCTGAGGACACAGGCAGGGAGTTCACTTAAAGCCATCAAAGAAAATGACCCAGGCCAGACAAAAAGAAGAACAGGTAAAAGTGGGATGGAGACTAGTTCAGTTGTTTCACTTTCTCGAGAGGCAACCGTCAATACAGTGAAACTAAAAGTATAAAGAAAGTACATACAGAGAAAGCTATCTGGAACTGTATGTTAAAAACCATTTTACTAAAGCAGCTCTTGAGAATTGAATTTTATCTCTGCATCTGTATTATCAACCTGGCAGCTGTACTTTGTGTAGGAAGCAGTGGGATGGAGATGTGAAAAGGCTGGCAAGGAGGGGGATGTAAAACCCAAAACCTGGAGTCTGTGAAGTTATAAGCAAATTATTTGAATTCTTGGTTTAGATCTGAGAGATGTTACAATGGAGAAAGCGACAGAGTTTGAAGCATGAGACAAACAGTGAAGAGCGATGCTGTGATTATAGGTGCAGTAATAGCTTTTATGTCAATAGGAAGATGAAGAGGAGAGGGAAGGGCCTTTAGAGGGAAATAATGAGTTCAGCATTAGAATTGTGAAAGGCAGAAATGTGAAAAGCTGCTGATGAGGTTGCCTGCTATCCTGCCTAAGAGTTCTGCTATCTATCTAACCATGGTTTTATGAACTACAGACCATGTTTATTTGTTGCTCTTCCTATTCGATTTTACAACAGTGAGTGCATCCTTTTACATTTTTTAAAATCAATTTGTTGCTTGCAGATTGATTTGCCACACTAACATCCTCTCCCTCTCTTGATCCATCCAGCCTCTAATGAACAGCCCACGCTGCCTTCCTCCTGTGTGTTCGCAGCCCCGCTGACTCTGAGGCATTTTCCAGCCTCCTAAGTATCCCGTGGCATTTTCCCACTGCCTTTTTTTTGCCAGTGGTGCTGAGCAGATCTCACCTTGGCTGCCGCGCCCGCTGCTCTGTGACTGTTGAAGGCAGAAGGTCCCACTCACCTGCCAGATGCTTCCCTGTGCATATCCCTCGAGCATGAGAAGCTCCATGCCCGGGAAGGGTGGCAAACTAAGCACAGCATCAACAGAGAGCTGCCAAGGTTTGATGCCCTACAAAGCCCAGCCATTGAGAATGCTTTGCCTCAAGCTGTGCCTGCTGCTTCCTACTTTGTTTTCTCCCAGAGTCCTTGGCACAGTGCGCAATGCCTGGCCCTATGGCTAGAGGAGACAGGGCTCGCTACAGAGCGCCCAGCCAGGGCTTGGGGCAGCGGCCTCAGGTACACACAAGGGCGAAGAGAAAGGAAACCCCGCTCAGTGAACTAGAAATTCCCACACTCTGTTGTCAAACACGCTTGCTCACTGGCGTGGAAAAGGGAAGCTGAGGAGAAGAGAAATGAATTTGAATGCGTTTTAATTGGGGTTGCAGGCATATGGTGTGGCGTGCTTGTTTTCCCCTTCCTGCTCTGCAGTGGGGCTCTAATACCTTCACACGTTCGCCTTTATTCGTCACGTCAAAAGGGGAGACAGCAAGCGGCTTCTTTCAACCCCCCCCCCTCTTCGGGGCCACACTAACAGCTTTCGCTTCACCCTGAACTTTGCCAAAGGAACAATCAGAAAAAGTGCAGCCAGATTGCAGAAACAGATTAAGCGGCTCCGACTTATTTTTATTAAACTTCTCAGCTGCTCCTGGGAGGGCGTTAGCTATTTTCTGGCAGCAGAAAGGGATGGATTCAAGGGGAGAGAGGGGACATGATGTCCATGGTACCACGGGCACATAATCCACCAGCAGCTGGATAGTTAGGTTTTATTGTTATGACAGTATATTTAGTGTTTTGTAAAAAGCTACTTAGGGAGCAGTTTCCCTTGTTGTACCACAGTTTGTTAACTGTAAGGTTCAGGCATAAGCCTTTAATTACGCCTAGAATCTCCGCAAAAGTAATTTCAGCTCTCTCCCCTGCCTCACACAGCATCTCGGGACGCTCTGCATTTGAATGTGAACAAGCTACTGTTTAATACGGCCTTAAATTATTATAGAAATGTTCCGTAGCATCCAGAGGGAAAGCCCGCTCCCATCTGCCCTGCTCATTTCTCACAGTTGCTTTGGGAACCGGGGCCAGTAATCAGGGAAATTTTGTTTAAAGGTTAAGCAGAGAGGAGCGCTATCTTCACACACCGTGCAAGCTAACAACAGGTGAAGGTGTGGCTGGAAGACATTTAAAGAGGAATGTGAATTTTAAGCTTAGGCATCCTTCCCAGCCTTCACATATACATCTTTCTGGTCATTTTTCCAAAACAGTGTATGACATAACATAGGACCTGCAGGCAACTTAGAAGCTAACACTGGCTTTAAATAAAATGTCTCCACCAATGTCTCTACCGCAGTGGAAGCCAGTCTGAGACTCCTCCTGCCTTCCTTGACACAAAACCCTCCGCGGTAGACTATGATCAGCCCAGCACCATGGGATCCCAGCCTGACCTTAACACTAATTCGGTAGCTCCTGAATAAAAGTAGAGGTTTTTGTTTTTCATCTGAGGAATATGTTTGAGGTTTTTTTTAAATCATGGCTTAGACTTGCAGAAAAAGTAGAAAACATTTCCCAGTGTTATTTGGTATATCCTATCTATGACGCTCCTTTTGTCCCGGAGTTTCTGTTTTAAATAACGACAAAAAAAGTTGTATTAAATTTACATCAAAGGGAAGTTGGGGAAGCAGAAACATGAATAACAAACACATGCATAATGCAATTCTGAACAAAGAAACCTGTGCCGTCAGTGCGGGAATAGGCCACGTGGGAACACATGTATGTCATTGTAGCATATTGCTAACACGTGTAGGGGTCATCCAGATACGTCCGGGGGCAGCTGAGATCCCTGTTTGAAGATAAATTCGATAGTATCCGGTTTGTAGGTACTGTGGCAATGACTGCACTTTACATGTTTAGAGAGTGGTTACAGCAACCCTTGACATGTTATCCTGCACAGGCTTCCATGTACAGGGAGAGTGTCAAGAACAGGTAAACAGTTGGTATAAAGACTCCGTGAAAGAAATTACAGACTGCAACAACATTCTGAAAGTAGTTCATACGCATCTNCACCCAGCCAGAGCTCAGAGCTTCAAAGCAGTTCAGCAGTTTTTCTTCCTCAGAAGCTTGAGGTGTTACCATCCTTCCCAGCAAAACACGGAACACGGCCACGGAGCCATGGCTCTGCATGGAAGCGAGGGTGCATGTGCCCAGAGCAACTGGAAGGCTCTGGATTCGGGATCTTAGTCCAAACCTCCTCGACAGGGGCTGAGGTCACACTAGTCTTTTGCAAAGGTAATTCAGACCGCTTGTTCTGGAAGTGATTTCCTACTTGTGCAGAAATAGGCATGCTTGACATTTGTTAGTAATAGTCCTGTTTCAGTTCGGTTTCACCAGGTATTTGGAATCTCAGACAAGACACTGTCCGTTCCTCTGAACTCATTTCTGCTTTCCTTCACTAGCAACTCTGGCCTCTGTTCTGCTGTCCTTCACGTCACCCTCAGACTGAGACAGCACTCCTCTGACTGGCTGGTCTTCATCAAAAGATTTTACGAATGTCCAGCACCCATAACATCGCAGCAGATTTTTCAGAAGCTGGCTGCCATCAGCTATGGTAATTACAGTTAGGACCAAACTCTCAAAAGAACTTGGCATACTGCCCCAAATCTGGTCCTGGTCATGGATTCGTAGTGCTTTCCCGCAGGAATCACAGCTCTGATGTTGGGAGTCACCTAATTCTGTGCCCGACTGAGAAGTCCCAGATGGGACATGCACAGTCAGGGTGATGGTGGCAGGTAAGTGTCTGTCACATGTGATGATACTGGGTTGTGATGCTCATGGTGCTGGAAAAGGACAGAAAAGAAAAAGAGAATCCAGCTGTTACAAAATGATAGTTATGAACAGGAGGAACCCATAAATACAACATGCATTTCATGTTAATAAAAATCAGGTGGCTGGCCCACTGCATGCAGGGATCAATGAGAAAATAGCCACCTAAATTTTGGCACATTATAGCTAAACATACTAGAGCAGGTCTTCAAATCTTAGGCCGCTAAATTCTTTTTAATGGATCTCCAAAAGGTACCTGAGGAAGCCCAAGATTTACATATCATTATGCTAGGTTCTTAAATGTCCATCTGCATTATCACTGAAAGATTCTTAGAGCTGCACAAATTCAAAATAGTTGGAAAAAAAATCACTGGAATAGAATTATAATCAACCTTACAGGAGTCGTTTTCAAGACAGTAACCACTAAAGCCAGACGTAGGTTTCTTGAACTGCCTCACCAAAGGCAGAGCCAAGGGTAAGCTGAACAAAATCACTGACTGTAGGGCTAGGGTTATCCAAGGGCCCCTGACCCCTGGAAACCATCCTACCAGTTTTGGGAGCAAAGTAAATTAAGGCATTTCAACAACTTTTAGACTAATCCCAACAAATGTTAAAAAGATAAATCAAACAAGGAAGCAAACAGAGTCACCAAGCCAAAACCAAACAAGCAACCAAAGACCCCTGACGTAGGCAAGGACACTGCCTGGGAATGCTCTCAGTGACTAGCAGGCAGGCAAAGCTTCTCCATTTCAGACGTGACACAGAAAGACATGACAACACAGCAACATACCGCTACCAGTGCATGCAGCTTGGCGTGAGGACAAGCCCTCACTCCCCAGCTCTATTTCAGCGCATTGCTAGCATGGCTCGGGCTGCCAACCCCCAGCTCTGCAGCGAGTAAATGCACTCATTGGTCCCACCATGTGTTGTCAAAGCCCTGCCCTGCCAAGGTCACTGGGAATTCTTGTCATTGACTCTGGCGCAGGCAGGATTTCCCTCCATGGCCGCGCACCTCCTCCCGGATGCGTGTGCATGTGTTTGTGTACATACATACACGCTTTACAGTACAAAGCACTTACAGGAAGGCATCTTCTCTCCTTAAATATTTTTCTTCAGCTTGGTATTGCATGAAGTTAGACCCTCGCCATCAGAGCTGCTGTTTCTCACAGCTTAATGGTGTTAAGGAGCCCTTCTTGCTCCCAGCCGCTGCAATAACAATCAGGCTGGGCGGAAGGGGAAACGAGCAGCGTAGCACACGCTGTACCTTGTAGACACCAGCTATTGTTAAGAGCACGCTGCTCCAGACAGAGTGGCAGCAAGGCACGGGGTGGGAAGCAGGTGTAACCTGCCAGGAACACCAGCCTAGCAAAAGCAGATTTTTAATTCAGACAAGTACCCCTCCTTCACAGCTGCCTCTTGCCACCAAACCAAGAGAGGCTTTGTATTCCTGTTGCCCAACACCTGAAAGCTTAACAAATGCCTCTATGGCAAATCAAGAGCTTATTTTGTCATCTTGACACTTCGGTCATTCATCTGAAAAATCATGGATCTCTTTTTTTTTCTTTTTTTTTCCCTTTAATTCCCTGACGTAGCAGTGCGTTTCATGTGCAACAGTTTGCTCTCAGGAGGCATGTTTTTCAGACACTTTGCTATAGCCTGGGAACTTTATAGAGGACGCTGAAATCTCTCCTCTTTGCTCGCCTTGCTTGTCCAGCTCATTTTAAATCTGCTCCCCTCAGAGAGTGACAGGCCCACCAGCAAAGACTGCCCAGTAGTGGCAAAGTACCTCCCAGAGGAGAACCTGGTTTCAGCAAGGTCTACGCTGTTGTGTAGCCTCACATGCTGGCAAGCTTTGGGCTGCTGCTGGGTGGCCAAAGCCCACCTCAGTTACCTCACCCCCTAAATTCAAGTGCAACATATTGTTGGAGAACACATCTGCCCTTTCAGAGCCCCTGTGCTGTTCTCAGACACCCTCTGACCACATCAACATGGTGGTCCTTGACAAAGGGCGTGAAGGCAGCAACCCACACATTCAAGCCTCATCTTTGCAGTACTATGGGAGCTACTGTCCTGCAGTGCAGCATTAAAGCCTATTTGTGATCAGGTTTAGCTCCCCCTGCACTTCATCTGTAGCCTTATTAATAACCTTGTTTTCGGATACCTGCCTCTTTGTTTGCTGAGTGTTCACACACTGTGCCATGCAATATAAATGAGCGTCTTCAGCCTAGTGACCACACCATAAACAGGCATGATGAAAGGACATCACATCTATGCCTGTTACTACCCATCAGAACATTATCTCTGCTCCCCTTCCTCTACTGAAGCCTGGAAATGAAGTACTGGCTCGTAGACACCCCACTCATTAAATTACTTCCCTGGCTGGCTATTACCTTCCCAGGATTATCCATCAGCTGAAGGACATGGCTGCTTGGCAAGGGAGTCAGTGGACCATCAGAAGACCCAACATTTTCTGTCCCTTGCTAAGCATTTTGTCAAATGGTACCTTGTATTTCTTTTCTCCTTAGAGACATTGGTCCTCTTTTACCACAGAATCATTATTGGGAAAAATAATCCACCCCTGTCTGTAGTTGGGCTCTGCTTGGTTTTCTTTAGGAGTTAGAACAACATCCTCCCAAAGGCCCCAGGTACCTCCCCCCAGCAACTCATCTTTGGTGGTCTTCCTCCCCTTCTCCAGCTGCTCTTGCTTCACTCACAGGTGATCCCTGCCCTTGGTAGTGCGGCTTATTTAGCTGGGTTGGAATGATGCTGAGAAACAATGGAAGAAAACCCTCACAAATAGTCTTTCCACACCAGGGAAAATTCTCCTCTGTAAATAGTCCCTTTGCATTTGGGAGGAAAAAACTCAATTTTCTTTTAACAATTTTATTCCCCTGTGAGAATTAGGAGCAGTTGTACCTGGGTTGTCTGTATTATTTCCATTACCAGGAGTAGCCAACTTCCTGAAAAGGAAATCCATGTGTTATTTGATAATGTTATGAAAACAGGACCTTACCGTGGTAACCCTGGCACTGGCTGCTCCATCACCACGCCTCGCAACTCAGGTGTGACTGATCATAAATGACACATATCACTGGAGAGATGCTTACCCACAGCTCCCATCTTTGCAGTATTTCTTTTTTAACCCCTTGTCCTAAATAGCATGCTTCAGTGTCAGGCTTGCTAAAACCACTTGTGGTTTTGTGGTTTTGTCCTGGTCTGTTCCCAAAAGTCAATGATGACTTCAGAAGGAGCAGCTAGTCAGTCAGCCAGCTGGTGCTGACTGTCTTTGAGAGTCCTTCCTCACAGGGTATTTGGAGAATCTAGGTGGCCAAAAAAATAAAATTTTACTTAAAAAAAATTTAATTCCATTTTAAAAAATTGAATTAGCTAAAATGATAAAAGGAAGTAACCAACTGGCATCTTGCTTTGAAGCACCGTTTAGACAGATTGATAAAACATTTACATATTTTGCAAATCCATTTGTGATGGGATTTCTAATTTGTGGGAAAACTTGACGCTACTGTAGCTTGTCCAGACTGAAAGGAAAACAAATTTCAACATGTTGAAAATCTCCCCAAAGTGGAAAGTCCCCACTCTAATCTACCCTGAAGATCACACAAGCAAAGTATCATATTTTTATGGCAGCAGATCAGAACAGCATCATTCCTTTCTTCCATGTGGCAGGGACAATGCAAAGTAATTATCTGGAGCAAGAAGAAAAAATAATTGGTGTCTACTTGGAATAGTAAAAGAAAGAAAAAGAGCTTCACTGAAGTGACCTCCTCAGAGTACCATCCTCGTGGCTCAGCACCTCTCAGCACGGGCTTAGTGTATGCCGTGCTATGCCAAACTTCTGGCTTCAAGGTTTCAAACTTCAGGCTTGCTTCTGCACCACTGACAGCCAGAGGTGCCAAATCTGTCCCTGGGCAACCTGTTCTGTCTGACTCTGCTCTGAGCAGGGGGCTTGGACTAGGTGGTCTCCAGTGGTCCCTGCCAACCATGGCCTGTTGCTTTCCCCAAACCATAATCACAGTCTGTATCTCCTTCCCTCTCTTCCCCACTGTCTTCTCTCTAGGAGCCACCTCCCCAGAGACAGCTCAGAGGCCAATGGTGACCACGATGGTGCCCTGCCAGGGATGCCAGCATCAGGCTGCACATCCCTGTGCCAAGCACCATCCTCCTGCTGCTTGGTCAGCCCTTGCAAATGGAACCACCCCCCTGGAAAGAGGGTGGTGGTATGAAAAGACTGTGTTTTCACCACCCAATACAGTGAGCTTTTTGCAGCAGAGGACTTGGTTTGAATGGCCTTTCTTGTTAATGAAGAAGGTCTGTGCTTCAAGGCATTTGCAGGGCATTGGCATGACAGCCACTGAGGGAGAAACACTTGGCCAAGCTGGACATCCCACCATTTCATAGCCTATTAAAGAATGAATGGCCTAAAAGTTAACCCGCATCCTCCTTGACTGCTTTCCAAGAGGCTGAAGTGAACAATTCATTTGCAAGAGTTAAAATGTCCTGAAATGCAAAAAAAAAGGCTCATGAGATCCACCGTTCAAATAAAAAGTGACCAACATAAGCCACTAGTTCTTAAGCAGAGCTATGGGGGAAAAATATTTGCAGAAATATAAGCAGTCATCCTGAACTCACCATTTTTTAACATAAATGAAACATTTTTTACATGTTAGATCTTCAGTGATGCTGCTTCTGCTATGTTCCTTCAACAATTTGTGAGATTAATTTAGGGCCTGGGACATCTCACCTGATTTGTATTCATTTTAAGGCAGAGTTTAAAGCATCTCTTGCCCATGGAGAAGGAATCCCCTCCCCCCCCCCCACACACACCTGCCAATGATGTATTTAAGTATCTTGCACATTTATTTTCCAATTTTTTTAAAATCAAGCTGTCACTGCCTTGACATGTCTACTTAGAATTAATTTTTCTTAGACTATACGTGATAACATGTCTTTTCTTGTCCGAGGAGGACAAGAACATCTTGGAAGAATAAAATTCTCAAGATTCTTTCACAGACACATTTATCTATACCCTACAAGTAGATCCTGTGTGCTGTGCTCATTGTGAGTTTGGAAGTTACAGAGGCAAACCAAAGTGTGCCGCTACAGCTATTTATGTCCCTGTGAGCGTGCATGTGGGGATCAGATAGTTAGGTAACCAGTGGACTAAGCAGCTGGTGTTTCTATCCATCTTGATGAGATAAAATATGAATTCTGGTTTAATTTCATTTCTTGGAAACTGGAAATGTTTCTGATCACAGGGCCTACTATGTAATACTTAATCTCAAGTAGCGCACTGCCAAAGGATGCCACAGGCCCCAGATAAGTATTTGATCTACGGTCAGTCATATATGTTAATAGCAGCAAATCACCTTTCATTTCTATTAAAGCAAAGAAAAAAACCTCCATGCCTGTTATGTAATTAAAAAGGGAACAAATAAACCCCTATGCCCAAGGGAGACTCGGGCATCTGAGAAAACAGTTTCAAAACTGAATGGTGTAGGTGAACTGATGGTTAATCAAAACCAAAGGGCTCCTCAGTGGGAAGTGTTCTGCATCAGATGGAGGGGGCAAAAAAAGCATACAAGGGGGGGCGTCGCCCCTGGACTCAAGATGAGATGCCCAGCTTCAGAGAGCAGCTTGGCTCCTACCGCACTTCCAGCATCCGTACAGCTGTTTTTTGTCAACCTCCAAGCAATACCCAGAAGAGGGTAGAGAATAATGTCTTTTCAATCATCTGAAGAGCTCACAAACACGTGTGTGCTCTCTGCCCCTCAAATACTGTGTTCAGTTTTGGGCCTCTCACTATAAGAAGGACTTGGAGCTGTTGGAGTGTCCCCAGAGAAGGGCAACAAAAGTGGTGAAGGGCCTGCAGGACAAGTCTTATGAGGAGCAGTGGAGGGAACTGGGTTGTTTAGCCTGGAGAACAGGAGGCTGCCGGGAAACCTTATTGCTTTCTACAGTTACTTGAAAGGAGGTTGTAGCGAGGTGGGGTGGGGGTTGGTCTCTTCTCCCAAGTAATGATCAGATAGAACAAGAGGAAATGGCCTCAAGTTGTGCCAGGGGAGGTTTAGTTTGGAAATTCGGAAAAATTTCTTCACCCAAAGGGTTGTCAAGCACTGGAACAGGCTGCCCAGGGAAGCAGTTGAGTGACGGTCCCTGGAGGTATTTAGAAGATGTGTAGAAATGGCACTTAGAGATATGGCTTAGTGGTGCACTTGGCAGTGTTAGGTTTATGATTAGACTCACTCTTAAAGGACTTTTCCAGCATAAATGGTTTTATGAGTCCAAGTCCTTCTCCCCTGCTCTCCCCACCCAAAAGGACTGGAGCCTCTCTGTAAGGCAGCCTGGCATGAGGGACAAGGAGACATTCCCAGGCACAGCTGGTAAACACCCACAGGGAGACAAAGGAGCGCTGGGGCGTCAAACATGCATCACCAGAGATTTAGGGCTGCATCCAGGGAAGGCAATCTGTAATTCCCATCACTGTTTGCAAGGCCATAGTTTTTTGCCTTAACTACAGTGTTTTCCACAGGACCCACTGAAACAGAAAAGATACGCTCTTTTGGAGAGTGCAGGAGCATCACCACCATGCCAAGCTGACTGCACAGAACTGTCTGGTGCTTGGGAGAAGCAACATCAAAAGCCCCAGCAAGAAGCCAAACCACTGACACCAATCTTCCTTTTGGTGAGGCCCAGGCCCTGTATTTTGTGAAGATGAACCTTTTACTGTCAGTGGATATCACAGTCTGATGAATCTGTTTCTCGCCACGTAAGAGCACAAGCTGCAGTAAGCTGCTATTTCAGTTCTGAGGAAGTGTTTGACTTTGGAGGAGCACCAAGGAGAAACCTGCTGTAAAGGAAGTTGCTGTCCCTGGGCCTGATGCTGCATACGTATCCCATCACCGTCATCATTACGGGTGATGGTACGCGGGTTCCAGTGGGAAACTTGCATCATATTTGAGTCTGCAAATTCTGACAGCAAGCAGAAGTTGTCAACATGATCAAGTCTAAATATCAATATCCCAATTCCTCAAACTAGTATTTGATTTTAAAATTCACCACCAGCAAACAGCAATAATAGGTTTTTCAGTCTACACATCATGGTAAGCTGCCTGTATGATTTCAAGATTTTCTTTCTTAGGCATGAAGGCTATAAAGACTTGTCTTTATATGAAAGACAACCCATGAAAACCAAGATTGTAATGAACTTACAAGACTTGAGGAGCTAGAGCTTGCTGGAAAACACAATGTATGCCATGAGATTCACAGTAAAACTCGGAGTGTGAGCTATCCTGCAGTATAGCCACAGCACAGGTGTGCAGAAGTGCAGTAGCCTCATGGTCAGGAAGAAGTTATGCAGTGGCAACGAACCTCAAGCCTGTATTTCTTGCAAGTCTGAAATGACATTCCTTTACAACCACTGAACCCAGCAAAACAGGAGAGAGCCTGCATTACTTTCCCAAAGCCTCTGTACTACTAGTACAAAGGCACACAGGAACTCAAGAACTAGGAGGCAACTGCTACTCAAGGCTGCACTGAGGCTGTGTTTTCACAGGGAGTTTGTCCTGGGGAATATTAAGAAATCTTTCCCTTCAGTTTCCATATCAAGTTTTCAGATCAGTGCTCTTCCTGGCCTCTCCTCCTCCGGGCTGCTTGCAGTGTGGAGTGCTCTTTTCCTGTTTACCCTTACATCCCTTTTTATTACTAGGCGGGATTTTTATTTTTTTATTTTTTTTAAAGCACACTCAGGCGCCTGCTTGTTTTTTTTCTAAAGCTCTACGGGGATTTGTTGGCGTCTTTTGCAGCAGGTCATCCTGTTTTCAGGCAAAGTTCCTGTCTTGTTGTTGTAGTTTGGTGTAACTGCTGCTTCAGTGGCTCTTGTAGGCTGCAGTTACAGCTTTCTGCAAGCCCCATGTTTTGAAAAACACTGGTACAGTCAAGGCCAAATTTGAGACCAAGCCTATCAGAGCTGGTCATAGCGCCTCTGTGAATCACATATAGGAGAAAAAAAAACTGCTGGCAGGCACACTTTGCCACCGGAGCGGGAGTGAGAAGATGTAACAAGCTGCACGGACTCCAAGGCCAGGCCTGCAGGAGGGGGGGGATGAAGAATGCGAAGAGAAAGTTTTCCCCTGCAGCTCGTGGTGGAATCCATGGTGAAACGGGTGTCCCCCCGAAGCCCATGGATGAGGACGGGGAGCAGAGATCACTATGCCTGTGAAGATTGATCCACGCCTCAGCAGGTTTGCCAAGGGACTTGTGACTTTGCGGGTGACCAGGCCGGG
>VZTU01022741.1:0-60979 GCA_013400835.1 Zapornia atra
GTGAAAGATCAGCAAGAATGATTGTGATATTGTCTTTTTAGACTATCAGAAAGGAAACCATGACAATTCATACCAGCTGCTGGTCTGTGCCACGGGCCTGTGATGGAGTCACAGCTAAGTTGTTTTTATTGCTTATTATTCCTCTTGCACTTTTTCCTCATTTTGCTTCTTTCTTCTAGTCTCCTGTATCTACTCTCAGTGATGCTTAGTTTCTCAGCATCTTACCAATTTCTCCATCCATAAGTACTGAATGTGTCCAAAAGATGAGATGTTGAATAAATGAGAGACTATGATAGAAGCACAATTTACAGAAGACTGACCTTTCCAGGTATAGTTATGGATATTCAAAAGCATTTCAGTAGATATGGCTATCCTATAAAATGTTTCTTTCCTTTCTGAAACATTTTGTACTTGGAGTTCCTTCAAAGGTACTTAAAATTCAAACAGACAATGAGATGGGATTCTGCCTCTCTCCAGTTCTGCACAGCATGTAAAAGAACTCTCCCTTAACAAGAGACAGTTTAATACATTATGTATGAGAATATGTAGCAAAGTGGAAATTAGTGTATATAGTAGGAACATCTCAAAATTAAAACACCGGGCCATTTTAATGAATGGGATTTTACATAGCTGAACTGGGAAAGGATCTATTATACAGAGCATTTTTTAATAAAGAAAGTACAAATGCATTTGATGCAATGGGAATATAGGATGACATGCTTGTAACTATTTTCTTGGTGGAATTATACGTGATCACATGGTACTGTAGACAATCCTGTGCCCACTCAGGAGTCAAGAAATATTATTTGAAGAGAAGAAGTAGTTTAATGCTTAGTAATAAGAGAAAGGTTTCACAGGTAGAGGTTTTCTTATGGGCATTTCAAACCTTTTGAAAGCTTGAATACTGAAACAAGTCAGTATTGCAATATGCTATAGAGCTAGTGAAGGACAAAATATATCTTATCATGCCTCTACTGTTCATCCCATGAGTAATTTATCGGGTTTTGTAATAAAATATCCTGTAACATTTTAAAGCCTGAGTTACCTGTAAAAGCATTAAAGTACATTTTCTACATATTTTTTACAAGATTTTTAATGCACCTTGCCAAAAAACATGTAGGGGAGGCCAAATTTTCAAGAGGCTTGTAGGAATGTTTCCTTGAAGAATAGCTGCAAATTAAGAACACTTCCAAAGACACCTTACAATTATCCATTATATCCATGGCTATCCTTCCCCTGTATAACATTTTTGGCTACATTGCCAATAGTGTGTGATAGGCTACTATCTTATCAAATTAATTCCTGATGTCAATGTTTTGCAGCCATGGTTATGAGCTCTTAGATCACAAGAAAGTCCACTTCTGTGTAAATATGAATTTACTTTTTGAGAAGCAATTTTTTATCTTAATTTTCAATTTTGGCATAAAACATTTTTTAATTTTCATGTGAATTTCCTGGGATTTTTAGCTTGTCTTCAGTAAGATAAGCATTGTAGTAAGGTGTGTAAAAACCAAATAATTACTGAGTATTTTTGGGTTTGATTATAAGGGGATATTTAGTTTAGGGAGTTCACTTACTCTCTAAAAAGGCATTAGGAAATGCCTATAACATATTATAAAAGGAAAATACAGTTAAAATTATTGTTCTGTTTCAGTATTTATCAACATATACAGAAGAGATTTCATGGCCTTTTGTTAGAGTACATGGTGTAAAATCTATGGAAACAAAAGTTGTCTTCTTAGGCATGTAGCTTTGCTCTATAGAAATCATGTGAAGCTTAGTATTTCCCAATTATTTCTTTCCACAGTTAGTTCTGTATGATGCAACCTTTGACATAGTCCTGCAAGCGTCTTTGGGCAAGTAGTCCAGGAAATGACTACTGATAAAGTAAACATGAGACTTTAACTGGATGGCAAAATAAGATGGCTAAGTGCACAGATATGTACTCCATGGCTTTTCACCTGTGGGAGTCACATTATCACAGACTGTTTTGGGTTGGAAGGGACCTCTATTTTCAACCTACCTGCCATGGGCTGGGACACCCTCCACTAAACCGGAAAGATTCTGATTCTGATTCTTTCCTATGTTTCCTTGGGAAATTTTGGGGCCAGAAACATATCCGTATACCTAACTGTTCCTCATTAGGCTTATGAATAGAGGAAGGTGTTATAATATTTTAGTAAAAAATATAATAGTATTGGTCAGAAATATTTGTTGGAAAAAAGTTTTCTCCATTTTTTCCATGCACCCAAAGCTCCCAGGAACAGTTCCACTGATTTTGATTGCACTTTCAAAAGTTTTAGGACTGAGATCAAATATGGGAAGTATAACGTTGAAGGATTTTTGATAATACAGCAGTAGCAGAAAGAGTTTGATTAGAATCAAAGTCGAAATTCATCCATATTACATCCTTATTATAGCAGACACTACTGAGATCTGCCTTAGAACATTCTTTAGAACTCCAGCATACCTGCTGAACGTTACATTCATTACAATCTGTCCATTATTAATTTAATTTGAAGAAGGACTGACTCCAGTTATGATACTAACAACTGCAAATGTAAAAGTACAGTGATTACCTCCAGTGCCATTAAAATTCATAGGAGGTGGGTTAAGTAGTTCAGATTTTCATTACTTTTTTTTCCTGTAACAATCAGATTATTGTTAGACTTGATGAAAATGTATAGTAATTTGCCTTAAACTACCCTAGAATTTCCCATTTCCGGGTGCTCACTGAAATATTACAAAATTGATTATTTTATTGTTATTTCTTATTCTTTTTGAGATAGTAAATCCAGTACAAGTTTTAAGTTTCTTTTAATTTCTCAGCATATGGGTGACATTGGTCTTCCTACTTGGCATTGGTGGATAGATATATATATTGTCCTCATGCACTGACCCCACAAAGTTCAGATGACTATTAGGGTGATTCATTCTATCTCTGTTGGTGGATATTTTAGCTATTTTGATGTGAAAAAACATTTGTTTCAACACTGCTGTTTAATAACATTTATTCATTAAGTTAGAGTATATCAAGAGAAGTTGACAGCATCTGCGTGCTAGAGAAAGCTCTCTGTTACTTTTTGAAATAAAAATAAAGAGAGTCCTGTTATGGCAAAGCTCTTGATTCCTTTCACATAAGGTGAAAGCCTTGAGTCAGTTTCATCCACACCAGCTGCAATATTTTGCTTTTGGCCATTCCAGTGACTTTGTCCTCCTCCTTTCCCCTATTCCTCCATCGTGTTAAACTGTATAAATGGCTAAGGCTGAAATCAGCACTATCTTCATGTCTATAACGATAAACTGACCATGCTCAGGATTGCTATCTGGTGCTGGTGCCATCTGGCATGGAATGGCTGGCATCCATGCTACTGAGTTCTCTTAGCCTTCAAACTATCTGTTGGGAATGGTCCCTGGTCTGTGAAAACCCTTGAGGCAGAACCAGAAATGGTTTGAGAGAGGCTTAGCTTGTCCAGATTGAAATTGTGACAGGGACTGTTGTAATACTTTAAACATAAACACATGCACCTAAAAGGAAAAAAAAGACAAAAGGGGAAAACAAAAGTTGTCGTCAGTGCCCAGGAAAATTTCCTGGCGCTGTTTAATTTGCCAATACAGACAGCCAAACAGACTTGATGCTTATGATACTAAATTTTATTGTCGCTGGATCCCAGACTGAATCTAACATCCAAGGCTTTGGCTCAAAGGTCTCAATCAATAAGGGAAAAGTGTCAAGCATCTAAGAAAACTCACACCTGGTAGGGCACTGAATGGGGCATACATTAACTAAGAAATGCTGAACAGAGACGCATCTAGTCCTGAGGACAGAAGTAATGCTCTGTCACTGTTGTAGGTGTCTTTGCCTCTTTCCTTCCCCCTAGAACTAGATAGACATTGTGTTTAGATTCTAAATACTGCACCTTGCTTCCCATTTAAAAACCACAGAAAGAGCAGGAGTGAGAATGACCAGCACTTAAACCTCTGTATTTCCTGTTTTATACTACAGTGAGGCTTCATACTATGGTGACTTCAGAGCCCCATCCTAACCTAAGGAAGATCAAGACCACATGCCTGTCTTTTAATTAAGCGCAGTAGCTACTGGGTTCTAGAATAAAAAGATGCAGGCACTCTGCACCATTCTTGCATAAGCCATGCAGAAAATAATCCAAGGTTAACTGAGCCAGAAAGAGAAACCCAATCATGATTGAGACATTCATGTACAGGGAAGAGAAAGCTCTAGATTTCCTTTTGGTTTTTTAACTAAGACACAGATATTTATATGATATGTAATGACACTCAACCATCAGCCAAGTAAAAAGAATTACCTAATACAGTTTGTTATATTCAAAATCTTCTGACATTTAAAGATTTGATAATGTCAAGGTTCACACAAGTCTTATGACAGTTTTCTAAATCAAATTGCATATATATTAACACACCCTGTCCTGCTTTCAGCTAGGATAGAGTTAATTTTCTTTCTAGCAGCCAGTGGAATGCCGTGTTTGGGAGTCAGGATGAGAGCAGTGCTGATAACACACTGATGTTTTAGTTGTTGCCAAGCAGTCAGGGACTTTCTAGCTTCTCATGCTGCCCTGCTAATGAGAAGGCAGGGGGCACCCAGGAAACTGGGAGGGGACACAGGCTGTCTTTATTGATGTCATAATCAAGCTAGGGAAGGAAGAGGACAATGTTTGTATGGAGCACTGCTTTCTTGAAGATGGCTGAACACTTTCCTGCTGATTGGAAGTGGGGACTGAATTCCTTTACCTTTGCCTGTGTGCGGCTTTTGCTTTCCCTATTAAGCTGTCTTTATCTCAATGCATGCATTTTCTCACTTTTACTCTTCTGATTCTCTCCCCCATCATGCCATGGGGGGAGTGAGCAAGCGGCTGTGTGGTGCTTAGTTGCTGGTCGAAGTTAAATCAGGGGACACATTCTTTTTAATTACATGTTGCTTATGCCCATGGTGCCCAGAACAATACAGGTCTTTGGAGTTTTCCTGTTTCCATAGTTTTACATGTTTCACAGTTGCTAAAAGGCTTTGTGCAAGGCTCGTTGGGAATATACAACAGCTCAACAATTCTTACAAGGTGTGTAGATGAATTCTTAGAAAACACTCTGAAAACATACTTTGCATGGTTGAAGATAGTGATTAATTTTCTGTCTCTGTCTTGAGATTTATTCACAAAACATGGAACACTATCCTCAGAAATTTTTAGTGAGAATTCTTGAACAAATAATTTTGAGCAGAATATAAAAATCTGGAACCTAAGCTTAAATGCCTAAAATTACAATCGTAGATGATGAAATTTTAAATTAATATACACTGTTGCAATACTGAAAGCAAAGAGTTCAGAATTAGAATCTTAGATTAGCTGATAAAAATATTCATAGATTTATAAACATAAACAACACAAAAATACAGCTATTATTGAGTTTGAACTTCTGTAGCTACAGAATGGGAATTAGTGAATTGTACAAGGAAGGGAACACTTACAAACTGGAATAATAATATTTAATTCAATAACTGATGGATATGGAACCTTGTGCGTTAATGAATAAAACCCATTTTTGTTCTGGGAACATTTCATATGCTTTTTTAATGCACATATCTTTTTGGGTCTTATGATTTGAGCTGCTACAAGTGCAAAAAATGTATCTGCACTGTGTTAATATATTAATTCATTTAGTTAAAACTTTTACATTTTTACAGATAATGAAGGATTGAGTTTTCATATGCTGGACAAATTTTTCATTTAATGTTAATGTCTAAGAACCAAGAACTGTTATATTACACAAACTGGTGCAATTGATGCTTTTGCCAGAAATTAACCTGCTGTATAAAAATACGTATTTTCATGATGAGGATTTATTCTGCTATTTTTGTCAGTGTGCTATAAGCTATTATACAGTGATTCCCTAGAAGATGAATTAAAATGCTGTTTTCACCAAGAGATTATTCTTCATTTATGTCGGTAGGGTTTTTAAAATAAATTACTTACAAATAAAACAAATCTCTTGTTTGGTCTCTGTTAATGAGGCTAAATAAATACCTAATTTTCAGAAATATGTGAGTAGCGCAAACACAGTCACATACAAATGAGGCAAAGAAAGTACATGATGAATTATTAAAAGATCCATCTTTTACTAATTTTTAAGACTATTTCTATTAAGTATTGGACTCTCTGGTTCTCAAATACAAGCGTTTACTGGGCCACATTGCAGTGTCCCCTTTTACAATGAAATTTATAAAGAGAAATTAAAGGGCAGTCCTCAAGTACTTGGTCCAATAACACAGCCTGTGTCAGAAAAAAATCTAATCTATGGGATGAATGGGGTAAAATGCAGGAAACTGAATTTTTTTCAGAGGCTAACAGAATTCCTGTATTCCGGTAATTTAACAGTGAGGATGTAACCATGCAGAATGACCAGCAGAAACTCCAAAGACAATGCTATTATCCTTACTAAGAACTTGTCTACTGTAAGAAGTCAGGGTAGATGTGAGGCCATACATCAGTAGTATAAATGTACTGTGTTCTGGTTACTATGCACCAGTTCCCTGCATGCTCTTAGCTAACGATTTCTTACTAGCACGAAATGTGCACTAACATTTTTCAGACAGCTGAACCCACCAAGGGCATATTTACAACTCAGAGTGCGATGCACTGTAGGGATACTCAATCTAGCTTGAAATGAGCTAGCCTAATTACAGGTAGCATCAGAGCCAGAATGACACTAGCAGATTGGACTGACTCCTGGACAGGGAAAATCAGTAGTCTGTGACCATGGTGCTGGGAGGAATGTTTTCAGAAGTATGAGGCAGGTGTGGTTTGTGCACAGCAAAAGAGCATACAGTGGGTCCTTGGGAGCAATAGTGATCTAATTCACAGTCCGTTTTGTCCTTTCCTAACTTCCTGTGTGGACAAATCTTAAAACTGCTGGGTGGGTGGAGGGCTGCTGAGAAGAAAGATGGCAGAAGTTTCCTGGAGAAGAGGTTAGTGCATAATAAATCAGTTCCAAGCAAGCATCCAGAAATTTCATAGTGATGGGGCAGGCGGAAGGTCAAACCGGAAAATCAAGTCAGCAGGTGGCAGGTCTGGATCAAAGAGGTACAAGATGGTGTGCAAATGCAGTGACAATGCAGTCTCAGCCTAGCTCACAGGGGACATCAGATTTTAGTCATTGTCTCATGTAGAGGGCTGCTGCTGAAGCTTCTTTCAGCTTTTTCCCCCATAAATTACTAAATTGGCCAGGGCCTCTCAAACAGATCACTCTTATGAAGATGTTTTTCTTGAATGCAGCCTGATAACATCCTAAAAAGGAGAGAATGCACTTTGGTTTACCTCACTGTGAATGTGGCTCAGGTCCCCTAAAGACAGTTGTTAGACAACTATAGTTGATGGTTTTCCATCTTCTGAAGGACATGCTCCTGAGGACTGAGCTAGGTGAGGGCCTTTAGGTTCAGTTCAGAAGAAAGACTTCACATAACTTACATCCTAAAATTCCTTTGTATTTTGAAGAGATTTCTAAACATGCAAGCAGGTCCAAACATTTTTACACTGGAATCTAGGACAGCACCAAGTCCCACTGGGTATTCAGTTTCTTGCTCGTGGGGCTGAAAAGCATTAGTAAGCTTTATTTGTACCCAAATTTCTT
Source organism: Zapornia atra (assembly GCA_013400835.1). NCBI lineage: Eukaryota > Metazoa > Chordata > Aves > Gruiformes > Rallidae > Zapornia > Zapornia atra. Next base: position 7,657 of record VZTU01022741.1, read on the forward strand.
TGGGTCTTCTCTTTTAACTTACTGTAATTAATTTATATCTGCAAATTATAATTTTAGCTTTGTTCTTGATATTTGATTTTGAAGAACAGTTTTACTTATTATTTTTCCACTCTTTTCCTTGTGGTAGTTATAGTCTCAGAGATACCTGTTGATGGTTATATGAAATTCTGTTATGATTTCCAGTTGCTGCATGACATCTAATTGGCTGAAAATACTTGGACATTTTCATATCACTTTTAATCCTCATTATTTTGGTTTAAAGTTTGAGTGACCGTACAAGAGAGGTTAGATAGGATATGAACTGAAATATGGATTTTGTTTGGAAAAAGTAAAGAAACTTTGCATGAAAATGTATAGTAACTCTGATAATGCATATATGCAAAATTACTGTAGCAAATAAATTATATTAAATAAAAGCATATTCCAGAACATTTTTTTTCCTGTAGCTGTATGTTTCTATAGACATATGTTTTTTCTCTAATGAATCAATGGTCTTATGGAGCAAACTATTAATGACTATGAAATAGTAGTGTGTAGGTGACTAAGTTTTGACAGATGTCTATCAGTACTTGGTTCTGAGGGTTGAGGTGGTCATTGTCAAGACCTCATCACTGAGCATGGCTGAAATTGAAGTGGGAATTTTTTTCTTTTTACTTTCCTTCCTCATCTACTGTCAGGTACATTTTATACTTCTGCCTATTCTATATCCTCAGCTTTATATAAAAATGTTACTACTTGCACACATCTTTCTGTACTTTCCCCCCCCCTGCAGCTATACAATTATCTCACTGCTTTGTAGTTTCACATTAATTGTATACTTATCTGTGATGAATAATATACTTTTTCCTGTTTGTCCTATTGCTAGTGTTACTACAGAGTTACAACTTGTTTATTTACTGTCACCAGTACGTTATTTTTTTAAATATCTTTTTTCCAGCCTGCCTTTATCTTTCATTCTCACTTTTACTCAATCAGCAATGGTCAAAACCTGAATGTAGAAGTCTTTAAAAGCTCCAATCAGACCATGGAATATCCTGAAATAAATATTACGGAATATCCTGTAATAAAAAGATCTGACTACCACTTAAATGCTACTTTTGCACTCAAGTGTAGTGAATGAGGCTCTCCATGTTGGTTGAAAGCTCCTTCTATCATATTAAATTCATTTATTTTCATACTCTGTATAAAACCAGTGAAAATTCTTTGTGGAACCATACTCTATGGTTTCTACAGAGAAGCTGTATGACTTTGGATATTGAGATATAACTTTTTCTGTGTGAACTATGCATATTGCAATCAGATCTATGTATTTGATTAGTGTCGGTAAGCAACTGTGAAAGAGGGTCTGTGCTCCCTGCACAATTCAGACACATAAACATCCTCATAAGGGTGAAAGGACTGCAGAAGATTGAGTTAATTCTTTTGTTCAAGAAGTAAGCTTGTATATCTTTTATTCCTCTCGTAAGAGGGAGAGGAATGAAAGGAATTCTTATGTGTTCAAAAGCTCATCTGTTTTTTGCTTTGTTTGGGGGTTTTTTGACTTTTTTTTTTTTTTTTTCACTTCATCAGTCATTGTTTATAACAGATGTTTCTTGTGGCCATCACACCAACAGCAGAAATTCCAGAACATTTCCAGCCAAATAATTCCACAGCATTTCAGTCTCACCATTGTTGGGTTGTTTTTTTTCTAATAGCTAGAGAGAGAATTGACTTTGTTGTTGTTGTTGTTTTTGGTATTACTGGTATTGATACTCGATACAGCTGGTTCTTCTACTTCTTCAAGTGAGTTACCCTAATGTAGAATGTGCATTTCAGCTGGATTCTGATCAGTGCTGAGAAAAGTAATTTCCAACATTTGTTATCCATACCCTTGTTATATGTCCCACATGATACTTAGGGTTGGTTTTTTTTTTAAACATTAGCTGCAATTCAGTTGGTGACCCCCTGGAATGCCTGTGTTCTTTTTATCTTCCCCACTCGGCATGTGCAAACTTGACTGTTCCTGTTTAAGTGTAATAACCTTTCCCTCAGTTCCATTTGCAATACCTCTGTTTATGACCTTGCTATGCTTATGTTGTTTACTTGGTGCTGAAAGAGGCTTTTTTAACTTCAGTTCATGAGGATGTAGCTGCCTCCTGTTTATGACTTAATATATGAGCTAATTTTAATTAAGAGACACTATCCCCTGCTGATTCATAGGTCTCAGCTTCCCTGCAAGATCTATGCTTTTGGTCCCTGTGATTGATACTACTTCTAGCATGTGACAAAAATCTTGTTTCAATTCAATTTATTTTTGCATACTGTTTCCAGTTTCAGATCATTTTAAATTCTGATAGTCCTTTGATAGAGTTACAGTCCTCTGGGGCTGCTATTGCTAGCAGTCATAATAAACGTTCTCTGAATGATGGAATGCATTATTTCACTGATACTGTGTGAGCAAATAATTCACTTGAAACATCAAAAAAACCCACAATACCTTAACTTCCAAGCTGTATTAACAAAGGCACAGTTATTAGATTGGGGAAAATTTTAGTGCCCATTTTTTGACACATTTTAGACTGCTTCTGGAATATTGTGTGCCATTTCAGTCACATCAAAAGAAAATGTTAATAAACTGCAGTAAGTTCAGGGAGAGACCTGCAAGCTGGGGCAGGGGGGGGTTGGGATGGGGCACTTGTGAGGAGAGGCTGAGGGATCAGGGTTTGTTTGGCATGGAGAAGAGGTGGCTTCAGAGAAAGTTATGAAAAAAACCCCACATCTAAGCTCTCTAATGCATTGGCAGGAAAGAGAGAGAAAACAGTCATTAATTGAAAGGACTATGTTCAGACTGGACATACTACCAGATGGGATATATTTGGCTGAGCAATAGGCTGGGCTGGCTATTTTGGAACTATTGGAGGATGCTGCACATAAGACCTCCCAGGTTCCCTGTCCTCTTTGCCCTTCAGAGCTGCTCCCGTATGATCCTGGCTGGCTGATCTCTGAACAAGCCACAGGCTGCTTGCTTGACGCCCAAGTTCGGGCCTCTTTCCCCTTGGAATCTTCATCTTGACTCTTCATGATCGCTGAGGCCAAGGCTGCTGAGGATTGCTGAATCCTCACAGTATCATTACTCAGAATTAAACTGAAGCTCATCAGTGTTGATGACCATTTTGCTTTGAAAAGTTGTGCTCAAAATGGATGGAATAACATGGTGAAAATCTTCTGCACGGCTTAACATCACTTTGAGGACAGTTATTCAATTGTAGAAAACAGAACAAAGAAAGAAGGTGACTCCAATCCAGATGTACACTTTAGTGTTTATTCTAGTTTGGGTTTTTGTGGTGGTGGTGTCTTGGTTTTTGGTTGTTTTTTTTTTTTTAAATGGAGAATATTGGATGAAACCATCTAGTAACTACTGCAAATTTCTTTGTCTGTGCCAGTTTTTGAAGCAGTGCAGTGGGTAACATCAGAACTGTATGGCCTGTGCTATGTCTTGTACTGAGGCTCTGTCTTCTATGGTCCTGCATTACCCTTAGCTCAAGTCTCTCTGCGATTCTGTGATCTGGCTCTCAAATGAATTGATGTGAATGGAACGTGCACCATGTTTTACATTGTTCATAACACATAGGAAGACCCACTGAAAAGCATAAGCTATAACTTTCACAAATGGGTCACAATTATCCCACAATCCAATTTTATTAACTTATTTTTCAAAGAAGCAAATAATCTCCAACATAAAGCAATGCCTGAGATACTTATTATGAATCACTGTCTTTTCTGTGATAAAAAGTTATAGCCATAAAATTACCAAAATGGTAAAGACTGGGAAATCATTCTGTTCTTGAGTATAGTGTGGGATCTGAGATCAGCTTCATGACAACCTGAAAAATGGGAAGTATTTTCTTTCTTGCATGCAAGCATTTATTTCAAAAGAATAGTAAACAGTTGAGCTTTCTCCTGTATTTTTCATCTCTCCCATGTCCTCACCAGACCTTTATTCAAGTAATCTCATTCCATCATGATTACATTTTTTCTCATTAGTGAGTAGAAATCTTGGAAACTAAATGCTTAAGTCTGATGAAGGCAGAGATTTTGGCTTTGCTGCCGTGAGTCTCATGCTACTGTATGCAGTCAGCATGCTGTTGATGTCTATTGGTCCTTCCAGTCTCAATAACATGGAAGGAAATTTCTTGCTATATAGTTTTATATTTGAAGGCTATTTCTTAATTGGCTAGAGAGATATTTCTGCAGACAGAGGCAGAGACACGTTGGTGAGATGTCTCATCTAAAGACTATATAGGCACATTAACAGGGTTCTGTGCTTCATTTTAGTACACCTTAAAGGTCATTTGAGCATTTGTAAAGCCATTTAAAATGATATAAAGTAACATTCTTGCTGATAACATCTGTGTTTCCACTGAGTAGATTTCCAAACACAATTCTGTTAATGCATGGTCATGTGTATGCTACAAAACTAGTAAGCTTAACAAGTATGTCCAAGATAAGAGTCAATTCCACAGAGGAAAATTTTAATTATGCAGTTTGTTTGGGTTTGATGTTCATTTCTTAACAATGTCATTCCTTTCTTGCCCTCCCTTAATCTTAGCTTTTGTTGGGAGAGAGAAGAACAAAAGTGAAACAGATCCACACTTCTCAGCAGTGTAGACTGTTGAGGGGAAAAGTTTTCTTTCTGCAATGTTAGCATATACCTGAACCATAACAGATTCTCTCTTAAATATTGAAGATAACTTTTGTAGGTTAAAGAACTTGTAGATCACTAATTTCCTACAAAAACAAGGCTCTAGATGACCTCCTATTTAGTCACGGAGTCTCACTGAACACCCAGCTGACTTGGATTCTTTCAGAGTACAAAAATATCTGAGCATTTCTGGTAATAGCTACTCCTTCAAAACCCTGGAAATGAATCAGAGCTGTTACGCGCATTTTACAGGAGAGGTTCTGACTGACAGAGGAATAAAGGGACTTACTACAGTTTATATTAACAGGCCATGGATGAGCAAGCAGCTGAACCCAGTTTTCTAAGGAATACCAGCGCGCAACAGAGAAAAAGAACAACAGTTCTTTGAACCATGAAAGAGTCCTTTGTAATAAGATGGCATGCTACAGTAATTCCTCATGTTGGAGAGGTGCTTATGAGCAGTCATTTACTGATGGAGAATAGCCAGACTGTTGCTCTTGTCAGCATGCTGCACTGCCTGCAGATGCTCGAAGGTCAGACTGCGATCTGCATTTCCTATTCCTAGCCTGGACAGAAGTGGAGGTGTGCTATGAAAGGAAAATTCAGCCTCTGGAGAAAGTGAACCTACAGGTCACTGTCCAACAATTCCTTTAATCTGAATAAAGAATGACAGTAGTTCCTGTAAGAATAATACCCACAATATTATTACAAGAATAATTCAACATGACTGAGAGACTTCATAATGAGAGAAAATAGGTCATTCTTTTCATTCTTTTAATCTTAGAGAATTTCTGTTTTTCTTATTTTCTACTTGGATACGCCTTGGAACTGCAAAATCCTACTGGCACTATTCTAGTCATGTCTGTTGTTTCATTTATTTGCAGAAAATATCTCACTGACTTTCAAATTCTGTATCATGATGATAGTTTTATAATCTCAGCTCCCTTAAAATCCTTGTATAGTATTTAATGGTTATTGGTATCTGGTGGAAAATTATAACAAAACCAGAATTACAATAAGGAACTGGAAATTCCCAAGGCCTACTGCATCTACTTTTTTACTTTCTGACTGCAGAGGTAACTCTACTTTTCATCTGAGTCAGAGAGCAGAACAAATATTTTCTAGGTACATTGGCCTAGATTTTCTGCATTTTGCTAGGACTATTCATGGCCGCGTTCTGCTCCTGATCATACCAGCTTACTGGTTCAAATAAACATTTCCCTGCATTCAGCTAGCATGAAGGAATTGTACTATTTTGAGCCGTAATGTGCCTCACAACCAACACTTGGGGTGTGAAAGTGCGTGATTTCTTTTGTGACAAAACACTCTTGCACATCCTCCAGTTTGCTCTGAGTGCACTTCTGCAGAATGGAACGTGGACCAGCATAACTAAATCCTTCACTGAGAATAGTGTATATTAAAATATTCTCTGAAAATTGCCTTACTCCATGGTGAATCATTTGTGAACAGATGCTAAGTTATTCATCCATGGACAGCATTTTTCCTCCAAGGTATTTCCTGATGGTTTATGCATATTTTCCAGGACAATGCCACCTGCTTTGCTTTTGTCCAGAGAGTACGTATGGGTACACAGAACTCTAACTCTCTCCTCCACTCCAAGCAGAATGATTATACTTTAAATATTGTATTATACAGATACAGAAGCAATAAAGTATTGCTTCTGTATCTGTGTCCTGCCTTAAAGTTACCACAGATGACACCAAAAAAAGCCAGCTTGATGCTTAGGAAAGGACTCATGTAACAATGTTAAATATTCCATTGACAGATGGACCTCTGTGTTTTGCTTTGGTATGGCCAAAGGTGAAGAAATGGAGGTAATTTAATTGTTTCACATCACCGAGTCAATGGGAATAAAGTAAGCAACCACTTGACCATAGCAGTTCTCAATTCCTCTACAATATTTTTTCATTGCAGAATAGGATGTGAAACTGTGCATAGGAATTATGTATATCAAAAGTCAAGTGTGGTGGCAGAGGGACATTAGATGAAGTGACAGAATGATTGTGTGGGGGTTTTTGTTTTGTTTTTGGTCTGGATTTTTTTCAGGAGGGGAGGGTGGAAGAACAGTTCCTAGAGAACAGTAGGACTGCCAGTTATGGATCATGTGTCAACAACTTTTAAGCTGGAATATAAGTATACTTCCATTGGTGATACCCATGTATTTTCATTGTAATACTAAGAAGTTAAATGAATTTGCTGAGTTGCATTTTCTACATCTGTCATCCTCCTAAGTGTTGCTCAGAAAGCAGATGGCTACAGTGGGCCTTAGCCACAAGTGGGCCTTCCTCTAAGGCAAATTCAACCCTTCTGTTGGGAAGGAAAAATTCATAGGTTTTAGGCTCATTACACCCTATTAAAAGCTAGAAATCTAGGGTTTGAAATGTAGATGATTTAGAGACTTTAAGCTGGAACAAAGCTGCTAGATAATTATAAGACCAGGTTTTTTGATGGATGGCGAGGAGTAATTGCGTTACTTTACTTTTCTCTTTGCATGGACAGTGATGGTGGGCAGCCACAGCTTATTTAGGGTACACTGCCTGTTTTATGTGTGAAGATAAACAGTTTCCAGTGTGTAAGAATGTACTTTTCTGCTTCTATTGTCTTTGAACACTCTCTCTCCAAAGGTCTTGAGAATCACTCTTCTGTGACAGACTATATACTGACAGAGTTCTCCATATTACTCTATTATATATGCTCTATTTTTAATCTTAACTTTGGGGAGGACTGGAAGTGAAGTCAGAGAAAAATAAATATGGGAGAATGACTACTAATGAATCCATTGTAAAGGTGATCTCTGCTATGTCAAAGGGAATGTAGAAGTTTCTCACTTTGCCTCTAACTTTCATCATTGTGCTTTTCCTACATGAGTTAATCAAAGAAATGTTGCTGCAGCTGCTTTTTTTTTATTTTAAGTTGTGAGATATTTCTTATCACTCTTTCCGTACAGTGTTTGCTTCATAAAGTTAGAATACAAAAATATCCCTCTAATAATACTACCTGTAGCTATACTAAAAGCTGCTGTCTCTGTAAAGATTTCATGGCAGAGAGTGAAGAACTTTCCTTCAAATTGGAATTATCCATCACTGGATCAGGCCCCTACTATCTCGATAAGACATCCTCCATAGAAGCTGGATCACCTACCTGTGAACTTTAATGAATAAAATGATTTAAGCAAACTGCTTCTCGAGACCTGAACAGTTTTGAATAGAATTTTCTGAACTTCAGCTGTGTTCTCCATTTTCTTCACCCTCATTTAACTGGAAAGCAACTATAGCAGAGATCATAAGGACTCTTAGGTTCTTTCTCTTGTTACTTCTCCTGCTCATTTATTATTTCATCAACCAGGTTATCTACCCCTGTCTCCTCTGCTGTGTTTTTGGGTGTTTCTTCACCCACTTTTCCTGGTTTTATATCCCTGAAGAGTACAGGTGTCAGCACTTTTAAAAATCAAGCCTAACCCATCTTTCAGTGCAGCACAATGTCTACCAAAAGAATCTCAGAGACTAGCTGAAGTCACGTATCAGTCTACATTTGAAAATAATATAACTTTATATCATTAAATATTATCTCATTATATGGCTGCTTTGCAACTGGTAATTGCTTCCATGGATATCAGAAATGGCAGATGAGAGGGCAAAGGTGTCACTAGAATTTTTCTTCAAAGGAAAACTGGAAAGTAAAATAAACTGTGACTGGACCAACTAGTTAATGTTCCTTACCCCTTTCCACTTAACTCAAGATTAAGACACCAGACAAATACTTTTCATATCTTTTGCTGTTGCTTTCAAAGCAGACTATTTTCCCTCATCCTGTGAATTTTGGTGTTGTTGAAAAGTGAGAAAGAAAAGCATAGGAAACCAACAGTGTTTTCCCTTTAACTTGTCCTGTTATAATACACTGTATTGGTTCTTCTGTAACATGTGGCGTTAAAGAATTTTAAATAAGAGAGAATGTCACACTGAATACAGTGCAGTCATATCTAGCAGGGGGAGAAATCACACTTCAACAAATAATTTCTCATGGATTTAGGGTATCTCTCACATTCCTGTCCCTTCAGTCTCTTCAGCTGGTTGTGAAATGATACATCTGACGAGGTGGAGTAGCTGAAGATATTTGTTTCTAAGCTTTTCTACAATTCTAACCCTTTAAATATGAAGAAAGAGGGAAAAAAAGGATTTGAGAACTGCTTTGTGTTTCTGTTGTGTTTAACATCATGATCTGTATCTTTTCTACCCCACCTCATTTGTTTCCCACAGAAAGAAAAAACTATTAAAAAGCTGGAGACATACCAATGTTTTTGGTGAAATATGTTTACATGGTGTGTTTGGCAAATGTATTCAAATTTTCCGTTATCAATGTAACGTCCTTCTGTGTTTATCCTGCTTCTAACTAGCACTTTATAATGTTGAAATTTTTTCTGAAAGTAAAGTGAAATTTGTAGGAGAGGCAAATTAAGAAACGTGACTGCTATTTATAATTTCATGTTGTTTAAGCATAAGCTAATTAGATCTTACAGTGTTTAATCCATCCATAAATGTGAGAACATCCCCTGTTGATTAATTGCATCTCATAAATATTCAGTTGCTGCACATTTGAGTTAAAATGTCAAGGAACACTGTAAACATTTGTGAGTTTCGGGTTTTTTGAACATGTGTGCAATCCTTCTATGGGAGCAGCCAGAAGTCCTCCACCCAAAAAAAGCTCTATGTATAATATGTTTAGAAATAATTTGGGAGAACCTCCTACTCTTATCCGTGTTGATTAGAGCACTGAAAGTCTACTATCTTTGATATATCTTCCAATTGTGTGATCTACAAATTACTGACTAAAGTTAGTCTCTCTCACTTTCTTTTTATTGTTTTAATTAAGTTTTAGAGGGAAAGGGTAGCAGACTGGCAGGGATGTTCCCTCTTTCACTTTAGGATAGCATATGAAATTGCTCAGATAGACTTCCTCATTGTGCTGCTGTGGATCTAATCTTTAATGAACACCTCTAGGAGCGACGGAATAATGATTTAGATACACATTCAGTTCTTAGACAAATTATCTCTCCCAAGATAAAGTATTTAGACTACGAACACCGTAATGTCTGATTTTCACTGAGATATCTTAAAGTTCATTGATTAATGGGCATAAAAAACCAAGAATGACTTTTACTGATTATGAACAAGGACTACTGAAGTACAAAGCTGTTTGCTTAGCAGAGAAAAACTGGCTCTTTTCTTCCCCCCTTTTTGAAAAAGTGTGCAGTATTTCTCAGCCTTTTCAATTCAGTATCTGATGGTAAAAGTGTGAGGTTTGTACCTTAGCTATAAATGATGGCTAGTACCTCACCACTCCATTTTACTTGTTCTGGTGAAAAAAATACTATCCTTCTGACTGTGCTACATATGAATGCATGGCAATTCAGTTATATGGCAATAGTGATGAAAAATCGCTCAGTAGTCATTCTTTATACAATGAATCACAAAATTTGTGTTGCTACAACTTTCAGATATTGTTGTAGATACTGATGATATAAGAAAGACTGCAGAAGCTGTAGCAGTCCTCCTCATTGCAACATATGTGACACATAATGGTTAAACATGTGATTAGTTGTTTATTTAAGATAACATTTTATTCTACCAGACACTAAGATACTTTTAAATCTCAAATAACTTCTTTACACTCTGATTGCTTTCAGAGATTAAGATTTTAAAAGAAAAAAAAAAATTGGAGAGCTAAAATTGAATTTACAAAAACAGTAAATTTAATTATCGCGAAGTGTGCACTTTCTTGGAGCAGGTATGAACAATTATTGGCATTTGCAGTGATTTATGTGCATGCTTTCAATAAATATTTCAAGAAAATTGGACATTAAGCCCATTTGTAGATGAAAACAATTGAATGTTTTACATTAGAGTGAAAATCCAATTGTCTGTTTATGTAGTAGTTTCTCTAGAAAACGCTCTAATGCTTCTGGATACTTTCTTTGTAATTCATTGATAGTGACTTGCTTTTTAATGTATTATTAGATTTAGTCCTCAAAAGTGAATGAAATTACTATAACCCGAAATTGGGGCGGAGGGGGAATCAATGCTGTTATCTTATTCCCTTTGCCTATAAGAACCATGGAAGGGTACAGTAAAATTCTGATTTGCTATTACTGATATTTTGAATCAGACCTTTTATCACAAACATTCTATGATATTAAAACCCATGATGATTTACAATACCATAATTCCATTGTAAATTTGGCTTACAGAAGAGTCATCCCTCGGCTTCCAGTACTAAAGCAAAACTTCTATAGCCAAAAAAGCAACATACTTGTCACCATGGCAAGTGCAATGTAGGAGTCCTGGCTAAGACAGACTATTTACAAAACATTGTTACCTGAACCTTCCTGAAAAGAGGAAGGTCTGGAATTGTGGATGCTGTCAGAAGGCAGAGCAGATGTCACAACGTCTGGCAAGTTACCACGGTGTTTTGGAGCATGAGATACAATGGGCATAAAGCAGATGTCTCTATATTCAGTCTGAAGTCCATGGCATGGTCTGCAGACAGAAGTTTCACATTCGTGCCACATGTTTTACTACTGTGTTTGCAAGAAAGCTTGTAAAGAGGTAGGTAAATATCTGACTTTTCTTCCTGCTTGTGATCATTGACAAGAGAAGCTCAAAAAGGTCCTAGAATCATAGAATCACAGAATGGTTTGAGTTGGAAGGGACCTTAAAGACCATCTGGTTCTAACACCCCTGCCATGGGCAGGGACACTAGACCAGGTTGCCTAAAACCCCATCCAACCTGGCCTTGAACACTGCCACGGAGGGGGTAGCTACAACCTCTCTGGGCAGCCTGTGGCAGCTCCTTACCACACTTCTTACAGTGCCGATTTACAGATTTTTAGACAAAATCTGCCTGTGCAATAACCTGTTTGCACAAAGAATAAATATTTATGGAAGGAATATTTTTTGTTTTCTGGGTTATAAGTGGGAATAAAAAGAGTGTAATGAATGGAAAGGAAAAAGAAGATGTGTGTGAGAGAGAAGAATGCGGTCCAAACATACCTGTGCAGTGTTTGATAGGCAATGCAAGCAAATATTTTTCAGTCTGTGAGTTTCTGTCAAATAGTGAACCATCACTGTAAAATCCTTTATGATGAGCTAGCATCTTAATGACTGAAATACTTTAAGTCAGTGAATGACAAATAGTGTAAAAATAAACCCTAGCTGAGGTTCAGCTTTCAATGTGGATGCTCAAAGTGTGCATGAGAATGAAAGCCTATTCGTGCAAACCTCTAGAACAGAGAATGGGAGTAGGAATATGTCTGTCTGAGAAAATCTTCATGGGTCTTGACTTTATGTTATGTGGAAATTTCATATTTTCAAACTTTACAGTTGCAAAATGGCATAAGAAATATCACAGAACTAATGGTACCTGGCAAAGTATGTGACAGTGATGCTGTTCCTGAAATATATTGCTACATCAGGAATTCATGCAGTAAAACACTGTTTTCTGTATGTCTAAGTAACAGAGTTTAAACCTGGAACTGAACACAAACATTGCTGTGGAGATTGTGAAGGTCTCACTGATGTTTCTATCTAGTCATGCTGAAAACAAATGAGGAGAGAGAGTATGAGAAAGATCATTTAACTCTCATATGTTGTTTGAAGTGTTGTCACCCTTATATGATGTGGACTGAGGGAAAAGGGGGACAGTGGGGAGGAAGCGTCACTCTTATTTCAGCATGGCAAAATCTTCCATGAAAGGTGTCCCGCCTTTCCCTGTGAGTAATTGAGAAGGCTCAGCTCAGAGATATTTTTTGGGGGGAATGCAGTGTCAGACAGATGGATGAACAGACTGATGTGGAGCTGGCAGGGAGATTTAGGGAAATGGTTTTGCAGCAGACAGCACATTACCTGTGGTAACCAGAGGGAGTGTGCTGAATGCAGATTGGGCTGGATAAAAGACCTACCCTGCAAGGACACAGTGATCAAAGAGTAGATTTGATTTCCAGGTTTTCTCTTCAGTCTGTCTCACTTTCATTAAGACTCTGATAGTCTCAGTCTTGGCTGTTTAATTACTTGTTCTGGTAAGTCATTATCTTCTAAAATGATCTTACTTTCTGAAAAACCACTACGTGTGGCACGAGTGAATTTAAGCCTTTAATACACTACTTAAAAGAAAAGCTCAGGCAACGTTCCCTCAGCCCCTGAGGTTGGGAGTCTGAGTTGCTATTTTTACTAGTCAAATCTGCAACCACCATCCAGAGTGGTTTGGAGCAGGTTAATCAAATCTCTTTAAATCAGAGGAGAAATACTTTTACTTATGTTGATATTTGCAAACTTCTTTAGAAGCGTTCTTCAGCATTTATTACTGACAACAGCAAGGACTTTGGAACAGTAGAAGAAAGGTTAGTGTTATGTTCTGCTTGGAGAGAGCTCCAGGAAAAAATGCAGAAAGTCCTTCTCCTTTGACTTTTCATAAGGACGCAGAACTTTATAACTCTTTACTTTTTCTTGGAAAATCAGTATTTCCACACATGGTGCTTCTGTTGGTTAACTGGCTTATTTGTTTCATCTGTTTGGCTTCTGTTATTAATTAAATTTTTTTAAAACTCTATTTTTTCATATTTCTGTTTTCATATTTTGAAGTTCTGGGCCTTGCTACTCTTTGTGGTTAACTTAAATTTAAAAAAATTTGGACCATAAATTCTTGGTTGTCTTCAGTAATGTTGAAAAATCTTGTGTACCACTTCTTAGCAGTGTAAAACATTGTTTTACTTAAAATAGCTGTCAGACTTAAAATCAATGGAGAACTGGTTATGGAAATAATAAGATATTGAACTCCACAGGGTTTACTTTGAAACTAGTCTAGATTTTTTTACAATCTAGGCTGGTAGTAAACCAGTTTTGAGAAAAGTGTCAGGAGTTTCCTTAATATGCTTTTCATTTCCTAGGGATTACCACTGTCTCCAGCAGCCAGGATACCTCTGTTTTGCTATCTGAAATAATAGGAGTCTTTTGTGGCATCATATTCCACTCAACCTCCTTGTTTGGTTTTCTTCTAAAAATTTAAAGGTGATGTTATATATAGGAAATCAATACACTTTTTAACATGCATATCTTCCGTCTGTTGGCTGTTTGTATAAAGAGCCAAGGACATTTAATAGGTAAGCCTTCTTCCTTCTGATCAATATCTACTCTTGAAGGGTGGTTGAGCCACAAAAATTAGATGCTCTTTGAACAATTCAGGCATCATGTAGGTAAGCTTTCTGGACTTACTCACAGATTTCAGTCCTCAGACATTTTTAAGCCATTGATTATTTCTACAACTGGAGGAGCTAGATGCTAGGTAAAACTGACCTATGGACACCCTAGGGATGGTTCTTTTCCCAAAAAAAGTACCTTGTGCCACATACTTGCTCTTTAAGCAGTTTCTGGTGAATCAATATCTCAAAAAAAAAAAAAAGGACAGAAATCATGTTTTGGTGAGCTTGAGCAGATTTTGGACTCTACAATTTATTTTAAGTTCAGTAAACATAGTGGATTAAAGCTTCAAACTCCCTAAGAACTATTTAAGCATTATCACCGTTTTTTCTGATGGTGACAACTGCAGTTCAGCCTTGACAAAGAATATAGCATCAACTACCATGGCAAATTTAGTTCATTACCACAACAGGAGTTAACAATGGGGATTTTAAAGAAACTGATACTGAATATGATGAAGAAATTGGTAGAATACACTTCACATGTAGAAAGTATCTGTTTCCTCATTTTTGACTTTTGATTTTATTAAGATATGCTTTCTAGCTGTAACCTGTCTCTATGTATTTGAAAGGGTTGGATTTTGCTCTGCTCTTCTATGAGATCGCGTCAATGTAATGTTTCAGAAGTGCTGTATTATAGTTTGAGTTCCAACTCTTTAGCATAACTGCAGTTTTACTCATACATTTAATAGATGCATGGAAATACTAGTAGGAAGATACAACAGATGTTTTATTTGGAGGAAGTCTGTACCTCTTTGGCTGCATCTGAGTTGCGCATGACAGCTCTGCATGTGTACTGCTTTGTGCGCAGTAGATTATTTCTATGCACATAGAAACATAGGCTCTCCGTTTTCGTCTTCCTCACAGCATTTTCTAGTGCCACAGAAATCCACTGGCATACTTACAAGCTTTTTCAAGGTATAGGAAGTACAGTAAAACATTAATGGACAGGCTAAAAAGTAGCCTGCATTTTACTTGCCTGTACGTAATAAATTGCAAGCAAAGAAGCGGGGTTTCTCTATTGTTAAATAAAGGTTCAGCAGTGTGGGCTTAAAAGCTGCACAGCTACCCTGGCGCTGGCACGTCAGCCAGGTTACTTCAAGTTACCAGGGTACTTCTTTGTGGGACATTGGAGCGTCTTATGTCCAAGCTTCATTGAAAAAGACATTGTGACACCTAGGAGGCAATCAGCGCAAGGCAGTAAAAAACCCAAGAAGTTAAAACAACTTTAGTAAGAAGTGCTGTTGTTTTATTGTCACCATGTACATTCCAGTCCTGCTCTAGCTCTTGTCTGTGTCTCACTTGGGATTTCTGCTGCTTCCTTCGGAGTAAACTCTGTGAAGCACTCTGTATTAAGCGTGATTTCATGTAATTTTGTGCCTTCTGGTTAATGAACTAGACTAGTCTAGAAACACAATACCTTTTCTCAGCTGTGCCTCGCATCTGCTGGCTGAGTTGGAACATTGTACTTTCTGCCTCTCACCTGCTTTTTAGAAATTAGTATTAAATTATTTTCCTTTATAAAATGCTTTACCACCAATTAAAACTGCAAGGACCAGTGAAAAGTGTGTGATGGTCCAGGCATTAATACTTGTCTCTAAATATCAGAAGATAATTTTGGTTTAATTTGTATTGTGGGTTTTGTGATACATACTGAAGAAGTTGTGAAATAGGGCATGGTTTTTATCCCTATTTGTATGAAAAATTGCATATAATTTGGAGCTTGAGAGGTTTATTTGCTGTCTGCTTGTTTTTAATTTAGGCCACTAAGAAACTTTTAAAGGATTTTATTGATTTCACTTCTATTACCCTTAAAAAAAACCCACAACAAACCCAACAGTCAATTTACATCCTGATTAAACATATTCCATGCCTTTCTAAATAATTCTTAATTAAAATGGCTGTTTCCATAGTTACAATTTATATCTTAATTTCATACTAGATTTCTTTCAACTTATTCAGCTCATTCCATTCATCTACCTTATTTGTTAGTTGAATTACACGTAAACTTCAGGGGCTCTTATCTCTTACAGCTTTCAGGAAGGAAAAAAAAAAATGTATTAAGACAGAGATAAAAGTGTTTAGTATGCAGCTAGTTCAATTACCAGGGAATATCATTTAAACTTCTCTAATGGAGATACAGACCTTTGGAGAGAGTCTGTAAGAAAATAACCCAAAGAATCAAGATTCTCCTAGGATTTAATAAAGTACAATAAGCACCATTTGAAATGTATAATAATTTTTAACTAACAGACATAATTTTTACTAGGTTCATGGAAAACAGATAAGTCATAGAGGCATTTAAAACACTTCTAAACAATTGCAATGCTTAAAGAAGCCCATTAATATTTTAATTAAAGTGGAAAATATTGTTCATTCCTCTTTATTATGCTTATTTCTTCACAGAGGGCAGATTTTGCGGCTGTTACTTATTTTCTGTGTATCACTTCATATCCATTTCATGCCTCAGCTGTATAATTAAGCCACATGTGCTAGTCTTCCCTGGAATACTTAGCTGCACTTATCATGGATTTGTTTTGCTTCTTTTTAGGAGAATGAATTTTTAAAACTGTAGAATAAATTACAAGGAGGCTATTCTGCTCCTTGGAATTCTATACACACACACTCATATATATCTGTTAGACAGTGTATTATACATGTGTTTTGTCACATGCTTTTGGACAGTTCTTCAGTTCTTTCTGGGCTGCAAGTACACACCACCGGCTCACATTGATCTTCTCATCCACCAGCACCTCCAAATCTTCCTTCTCAGGGCTGCTGTCAATCCATTTTCCACCCAGCCTGTAGTTGTGCTTGGGATTGTGCTGACCCATGTGAAGGACCTTGTGCTTGGCCTTGTTGAACTTCTTGGGATTTGCACAGGCCCACTTCTCCAGTCTGCCCAGGCCCCTCTGGATGGCAGCCCTTCCCTCCAGAGCATCAACTGCAACCACACAGCTTGGTGTCATTGGCAAACTTGCTGAGGGTGCACTTGATCCCACTGTCCATGTTACTGACAAAGATGTTAAACAGCACGGTGCTGACACTTATCCATGAGCAACACCACTTATCCATATTTAGAAGAGTGCTGGATATGAGAATAAACTGCAGACATGCAAGAGTTTCAATACAATGAGAACACACTAGATTTACTAGGGAAGAATAAATCTGTCTGTGTGTTTACAGTGAGTGAATGCTTGAAATGTATCATCATTGATGTGCAGAACAATAACTTACGTATACAGTAGATATATATAGTCTTTCAATATGTTTCCTGTACAATTAACTAGGACATCTTTGCACTGTTGTTATATGTGGGGTTTGTGTGCGTGGTGAATTTAAACACAAACACTATACCCCTGACAATTTTTAACAAAATAAAAGCCACAACTGGCAAATTCACAAGTAAACAAAAAAACCCAAAAAACCAAAAATCAAACCCAAACAAAGAACCCTAGAATAAATAAAGTGGTAAGCTCAATAAATTAGCTTTAGAAATTTCTCAAAGATTTTTTTTCTTGATCCACTTTTAAGATTCACACAGTTGGTCTTACACTATTATGCCTGGCTTTTAGAAGACTGTTCTGCAAAACTATTCTAGCGAAGGAATCTCAATAAAACCGTACAGTAATACATATTAAAAAAAACCAAAACCAACTTCTGACGAATGGTCTGTACCTGTCAAATTATTTAGTGTGTCCTGAAGTGTGAAGTCTATTGACACTTACTAGAAATGACCTGCCAGCTCACTTGTGAATAACACATTTATTCTACAGCTATGTATAAAGCCTTACAGACTGCCACATTCATATTGTTACACAGTCATAGCAAAACAGCTTTAATGCTACTTTTTTGCCGAGTTTGTATCTGGAAGTCCCTGCTATTCTACAGTGTAATGCTGATTTATTCAAGAATGCTAGAAAAAAGAGTTGCTAAACTTCTAATAGACTTCACACATTATTAGATGATAGTTTATGACCAATCTACTGCTTGAATACAAAGCAGACTTTGCAGAAAACTTCACATCACATATCTTAGTTTGAGATTGGAATTGTTAATCCTTTTTCTTGTCTCCTGAATACTCAAACCAGCTGGTGTTACCCTTTCATCAGTATGTTGCTTAGACAGCAGTGCTGAAACGAGTTAAATCCTCCAATTCCTCTGCAGAATGGCAATAAGGAAGTCTCCAGTTGCACAGATTAAGATGTGAATTCTGCATTTTCCCCTTACTGCTCAGCTGTACTGTGGGGACTTCCTGTGCCCTGAGGCTTAGTCCTTAGGGTAGGAAGAGACTGACCCTTTACTGTGATCACCAAACTGGCAAAATTGTGTAGTTCCAGAGGCCAAATCAATTTAACCATAGATAGAAAGTGTTCAAGATGGATCTATAAATTAGATGCTAGATTGGTTTTTTTCATATAATAAAATGGCTGCCTGAGGTCAAAAGGGTTTTGCTCCATATTGTTTGTAGATACAGCCATTTTGATATTCTCTGAATTGCTTTAGTTTCCAGCATAGCAGCACTATTTATTGACTTCTGTCTTCATTTTCCTCTTTATTAAAGCAATCATTCTATGACACATTTATGAGACCTCTCCCTCCTTGAAGTATCTGAATTGATCCAAGTCAAAAAGTAACGCAATCTGCTCTCTAAACTGCTTTCTAGCCAGCAGGAAGTAAAGGGGACTTAATCAGCTTTATCCAAGACTGGTCAAGAACCACGGTAGTGCATGCATATTTTGTTGTCACAGCATCCATGACATTATCAGAACTGCATTCTTGATACTGTATTATGATTTTGTGTCAACTGTGATGTATCATCTGAAATTTTTGAAGTCAAATGATAAATTATCAATGATTATGAGGGGTTTTAAATTGCTTGCATTTCCAGTTACATTTATGATTACATGATCAAAAGACCTTCTCCTCAGCCCTGAGAAGGAGAGTAGAGTAGGTTTCTTCAAGATAGAAGACTATAATTTATAACTTTCCAGAGTAAAGCTTTGCATCTTACACTTTTTTCTTCAGAGCTTCATATGACATTTGAGAGCATAAAGCTTATAGAAATAAAGGTGAGGTCAAATTCCATTTAATTTCTTCTTTCTTGAACTTTTTACTTCCAGATTAATTTTTCCCATATTGACAGGGTTTGAAAGACATCATCTTGAATAGGCTGTGGCATGAAATACCCCATACTCTTTATCTCTGCTAAATCTAGCTGGTTTTGCATAACGAGGAGGCACTCTAAATAACCCTACTTCACATTTTTCTCTGTGTGTTCATGCAATGCCCTTCTGCTTCCTATGGATTCATATAAAAGTCAGCAATATACTGGCAATGGAGTATACCAGTTTATATACACAACCTTTTTTTTTTTTTTTTTTTTTTTTTTGGCTAAGTCAAGACTGAACATTCCTTTTATTGACTGACAATGAGCCTCTTTGATTGACATAATGCAAGCTATGGGATTCAAATGTCTTAGGTTTCTTAAATTAAGATAATCCAAAGAAGGAAAACATATCAGCTAGAATACTTGTTTTAAATCCTCCAAGATCTTGATTTTTTTGTTTTGATATTAATGACAAGTAAGAAGAACAACTGAAGAGTAGTATTCTTCACTTGACTCTAGTACTGTTTTCAAAGCCCTTGGATTTGATACTGATTTCTGTGCACAATAGTGAATTATAGTTTTTTTGATGATTTTTTCCCCTGATGCAGAGTCAAAAAATTAAATGTTACATGTGAAATACACATTTATTTAGAAGGATCTAATATCTTGAAATACACAGATTGTATTTATAATCTGGATTTATAAGCTTTCTAGCTTCTTTTTCATTACTGTTTTTATAGGTGTAGAATGCCTGCAAATGTAGATGGTATTATAATAAAGCTCAGGAGGAGACTGCACTAGGAAAAGCATCAATAACATTTTATAGATGTAAATACATGTTATGGGTTAAACCCCATAGGCAGCCCTATACAGCCACATTCTCACTGCCCCTACAGTAGGATGGAGGAGGTAGTTGGAAGGGTAAAATAATAAAACTGCTGGGATGAAACAAAGACAGTTTAATACGGAAAGAAAATGCTGTGCGTCAAAGCAAAGCAAAATCAGGATTTCACTCACTACTTCTCATAGGCAGGCAGGAAAATAGGTCTCCATCATGCACACTGGATTTGTCTAGTTTGGAGAGAAGGAGGGGTGACCTCATTGCTCTCTTCAGCTTCCTGACAAAGAGAAGTGGGGATGTATCTCTTCTCCCAAGTGGCTGGTGACAGGATAGGTGATGATGGCTCAAAGCTGCATTCAGGGGAGGTTCAGACTAAATATTAGAAAACATTTCTTTGCCTTCAGGCTGGTCAAACACTAGAACAGGCTTCCTAGAGAGGTGGTTGATGCTCCAGGCCTGTCAGTGTTTGAGACATTTGGACAATGCCCTTAATAATATGCTTTAACTTTGGTCAGCTCTGATTTGGTAGGGCAATTGGAATACGTCATCATTGTATGTTTCTTCCAACCGGAATGATATTATTCTATTCTACTCTGTTCTATGAATTTTTGTTTACAAATGGAATAATTTCCTTTCTCATACAATGTTTTATTATTATTTATCTGTATTACAAGTGCACTCAAAACATTTCTATTGTGAAACAAGGATCCAGTAAATGAGTTTCAATCCAAATCTGAGACAACCAAACAATCATTTCCTCATGGAACACACAATCTGTCTAAATAGTGTTACAATTATAATTATGTCTCTGCAGTTAAGAAAAGGTTGTAATTGTTAGCTAGGGAGGAAAATAATTGAATCAGTGTTCTTAGAATTAAATAAGACATAAAGAGAAACACAGGATATTCACTGCTCAGGTCAAAATAGGATGGTTTTCTCTGGACTTTTGTACATATGTCAATATCTTGACCTATATTTTAAAAAAAATAAAATTAACCCTCTTCTACATTCAGTAGTTGATTGTACCATAAACAGCAATAAAATTATGTGTAGCACATGTGAAAATCCCTGCTACTAGGTCTGTTCCATGTGCTACCTAAGTCAGATTTTCTACTGATACAACCAAGCTTTGGGTGAGGTTTTATTTAGGATTTAGACATTCATTAAAACAGCTTTCCTAACTTTCAAGAAAATTGGATCTGCCTGCTTCCACGTTCATTATATTTCTTTGGGAAAGGTCACCTCTCTTCCATCCCATGGCTCCCTTTCATCACCATCTCATGCATTGTCCTCTCTCTTCTGACACCGATTATCCCATTTTATAAGCCCTTTCTATGTAGGCTCCCACAGATTCCTTTTTGATCCTGGTTTTTGATCCATCCATCTCTGGAGTAGTTCACTGATTTCAGCTTTTGTCTCCCTAGTAATTTGAACAAGTTTCCTCTAAAAAATGAGTTCTGATTAATGGACATTGAAGAAAAGGTGAGTCTGCCTCCTGGTTGTCAGTTTCAGATCCACAGATCCTCAACAGCCACTGCGACAGAAGTCCAGTATGCCCACCTGTCCTCACTGTCTTGGTTTGTAGTGTATAGTCCTGCATTGTTAATGCATGAACTGTTTGGTCTTCACTATTAGCTAGAAAAACAGGACACGCTCAGCTGCACCGGGTTTGTGTGGCAAGGTTTTGGTAGCAGGGGCCCTACAGGAGTGGCTTCTGTGAGAAGCTGCTAGAAGTTTCCTCTATGTCTAATAGAACCAATGCCAGGTGCCTCCAAGAAGGACCTGCCACTGGCGAAGCCAAGCCCATTAACAGTGGTAGAATCTCCGGGATAACAATGTTAGGGAGGGGGAAAAAACCCTATTTTTCAGCCAGAGAGAAGAGTGAGAAGATGTGAGAGAAGCAATTCTGCAACCACAAAGGTCAGTGAAGAAGGAGGGGGAGGAGAGGCTCCAGATGTCAGAGCAGAGATTCCCCTGCAGCTCCTGGAGAAAAGCATGGTGAGGCAGGTCCCTATACAGCCCATGGAGGTGATGAAGGAACAGATATCCACCTGCAGCCCATGCAGGACACCATGCATGAGCAGGTAGAGGCACCTGAAGGAGGCTGTGACCCTGTGGAAAGCTTGTGTTGGAGCAGGATCCTTGCAGGACATGTGGCCCTGTGGAGAGAGAAGCCCACGCTGGAGCAGGTTTGCTGGCAGGACTTGTGAGTCCGGGGGGTACCCATGCTGGAGTAGCCTGTTCCTGAAGGACTGCACCCCATGGAAGGGAGCCACACTGGGACAGTTCATGAAGAACTGCAGCCTGTGGGAAGGACTCATGTTGGAGAAGTTTGTAGACAACTGTCTCCTGTGGGACCCCACACTGGAGCATGGGAGGCATGTGATTAGTCCTCCCTCTGCGGAGGAAGTAGCAGACAAGGCAACATGTGATGAATGATGACAACTCCCACCTCACACCAATCGAGACAAAGCTTTCAGTAATTCTTAATTTCTCAACTCAGGCAAATTTCTACAGTTTCTAAATGTGTGTATTTTCAATAAAAATGGCTGATTTCAGAAGAGGTGATTTCAAGTTCTAAGGCCAACCTGTCATCCCAATACCAAAGAACATATGTTTTTCTAATGGAGGTTTTTCAGTATTTTATCTTTCCTGTTGTCGCCCCCTCTTCAGCCTCATTCTTGAAACATGAATTCTGACAGACAGCTAACAAAGATTAATATATCCCTTTTCTTCCCAGACCTATGCCCCAAACCTCATTCTCTACCCTAGAATTATGTTAGACAGTATGAACAGAATGATTGAAACCTGGTAAAACCATTAGAAAATGTGTGGTGGGTTGACCTTTGTTGGATGCCAGGTGCCCACCAAGCCATTCTTTCACTCCTCTGCTCAGGAGAACAGGGAGGGGAGCAAATAATGAAAAAACTTGTGGGTCAAGATAAATACAGTTTAATAAAATCAAAAGCAAAGGCTGTGCACAGAAACAAAGAAAAACAAATACTTATTCTCTACTTCCCATCAGCAGCTGATGCCCAGCCACTTCCAGGGAAGTAGGGCTTCAGTATTATGCAAGGGTGTCTCTGGAAGAAAAATGTTATGAGTTTCCCTTCCCCATCACCTTTCTCTTAGCTTTTATTGCTGAGCAGACACCACATGGTATGGAATGTTCCTTTCATCATCTTGGGTCAGCTGTGTCTCATCCAAGATCATGCCCACCCACAGCCTGCCACTTAGAAGGAATGCTGGAGAGACAGTCCTGATGCTGTACCAGTGCTGCTCAGCAATAGGTAAAACTGGTGTGTTGCCAACATCTTTCTGGTTATCAGTACACAGCACAGTAATGTGAGTGCCTCTATGAGGAAAATTAACTTCATCTCAGACCCAATCAAAATGCAAATAAAAACCTGTAATCAAAAACATTATACAACATTAATAGATGGAGTTCAGTGATCCAGTTACAAAAATACATTATTTTTTTGTGTGTGCTTTTGGAAATCTATTTGAATGCTTTTATTTGAAAAACTGCATGATAACTACTGTCTTGTAGCCACATCAGATTCTCTGTTCTTCTCTTCTGACTTCTTTTGTCCCCACAGGAACAGAAGTGCTTAATTCTTTGTTCATTTCTGTCAGTTCAAGTTACTTAAAAAAACAATTCATGTCAATGAGTTATTTATTTTAAAGTACCAGGTCTCTGCCTTAGATCTTAAGCACTTTTCTGGGCAGAGACACTCAAGAGTATTATTATGCTACTTGTTAAGAAAAGAATTGAAAGATCAATCCAACTTGCTGTGATCGAAGTTGAAGCAATACTTCAAGGGGCTAAGGAATGAATATGTCCTTAATGAGCTGCAAATAGAAATTATGAACAGACTTCATTTCAGTAGAATATAGGACAATCAGCAAAACAGACTTGGCCTCAGAACAGCTATCGTAGTTCACTTCAAGGAAGCAAACTTTCTCTGTTATCTGCTTCAGAGTGATGGTTGTAGCCTTCATTATGTTTAAGCACAGGTCTTTCAAATTCAGTTGACAAAACTGACATCAAATTGAGAGAGTACTTCATCTATTTCAAGATGGAAATAGTTTGGGGTTTTTTTCTTGGTCTTATGTGAAAGACATATTTCATTCTAAACCATCTCATAAATCCACTTTACCCTATTAATATTTTGCTATAATATTTTAAGGGAAATGACATTTAAGTAGTCAGATCTCATCTGCCAGCACAGATGAATTAGTTCAGAATGTACATTGAGCAGTTAATTTATAAAGGACTGTCTGTACCACTGAAGAGAGTTGACTATCATCCAGTGAACCTATGCTTCTAGCATTAACAAAGTGTCTCATATTCCTAGCATGTTAAGCTTTTAGGTAGCATTCAACCTAATTCTCTTATTTCCTAACAGTTATAAGGATGTGTATAGACCTTCAAGGTATAACTGTCAATTTTCTAAGATGTACTAAGGGTTTTCTAAGATGTATGGAAGAAAGAATTGGCAAAGTATGGCTTAAGTCAGGTTTTTAGTCACTTGTGCCATTTGGACAAAGGATGCTGTGGCAGCTGACAGGTCTGAGTCAGAAAGAACAGTAACAAACTGTAAGTTTTGCATATATACATAGAAAGGGCTGCTGTATGTCTGGTGTGTTTTGGTTTTTTTAAAAATTCTGCCTTGTGGAATAGAAATGTGAAATTTCTACTTGAGTAGCCTCTACTGCAATTTCTGTGCTATTTGATTATCTAAACTCTGGAAAACTGAAGTTGTGCTTGAAGTTTTGGCTACTCAAGAGTATGTGAGAATTAAAATATAATCGTGTCCATGTTCTACATGCATTATCTGTGAGAATATGAGAAATTTGGCTTTAATGTGTGCACACATTTGGAGGAGCGATCCCCTATGTGCCGAGTGCTGCAATAAAGGATACCTGCTTAACAGTCACCAAGGCTATTGAGTTTTGATTCTGGCTTTCCAAGGCATCAGTATATGTATTAAAACTGAGAAAAATAGTCATATTAATCTTAAAGTAGTCTATAAAGCTTTCAAATATGGCGTGATAGTTATATGACACCATTCTTTTACATTGATTTGGCTTACATACAATAATTGAGCTGTTCATTGTTTATATGATCTTCATCCACACAAAATAAAACATGCTTATTTAAAATGTCAAGGCTCATCTGACTAGTGGAAATTCATTAAGATCCCTAGAACATGATCCTTCATGAATACAGATGTGTAAAACCTGCTAATTGATGGGAAGGGTTATGGGTTTTCCAGGGGAGTGACTGTTACACTTGTTCAGTGAATTTCCTGTCCTTAGAAACTAATTTTTTTTCCCTGCTAAAATAAAAAATACCCTGCTTTTCAACACGTTTTGCATAACTGAAATTTTGCATAACTGATTTTTAAAATTTTTATTGACAACTAAATAGCAACATATTTTTTATTTTGTTGCATTTTTAGCTGAACTATCAGCTAAAATCAGACTCTTTTGGGGATAGTGTCATGTGATGCTTATAGTAGGTAGTCTGCATCAATGATTTTTTAGGGAATATACAAGTTTTGAGTGTCGCAATAGAATTAATATTGTTGTGTCTCAGAATAAATAAAAAGTAGCACAGCACCCTAATCAAATTACTTCTATATTGATCTTTGGCATAGTAATAGGAAGCAATCAGATTATTGAGACTGTCAATTGCTTGCATTGTCAGAAAATTTCCAGTGCAAGGTGCCACCCTTATTTCAGTCTCTGAATACTGCAGTGAACTCTGCATTGGCACCTGCCAATGATAAATAATGCATACCAACCTCAACCTGCACCCAGCAAATGTGTCTCAAGGCCCTTTCTGTCATTAAGAAGTTCTCCATGCAGCTGTGCAGCGCTAGAGGTACCTCCCCTAACTTCGAAGAAGCCACACAGGAATGAGAAAAACTGTAGCTAGGGAGCTAAGAGAGTCTGTGGTTAAATTACTCAGGGTGTATGTTCACAAAGCCATGGCTAAACTATTTCTAGTATTCAAGACAGTTGGTTTACAGCAAACTCTGGTATCTTTGTACTAGAACTAAAATTACCATGTGAGGCCATTAAGCTATGACAAGTTGATCATTAAGGCAGTAATTTGCATCAAAGATTGATGAATTTTCATGACCTTTTTCTTTTGCATAATGCTACTTGGAACCAGCTGAGAGGCTTTATGGGCATGCATTCACAGTTAATTGAATATATCAGTAGCATTTTATTGAGTCATTTCCAATTTTCATTACTTGGCAGTTTCTCCTTTGCTGCAGAAGGTATTTTTTTCTTAGCAGTCCATTGCCATGCTGGTGAAAAACTGATTCTTTTACAAGGCATGTAAAGATTACTTTGTAGATGGTCAGAAAGATATGATGGAGGTTGAATTTTTAAGGTGGGTTGAAGACAAATGGAGGGGCATTGCTTATGACACTTCTCTTTCCTACTGTAGCATTTTTTTTTGTATTATCTGCATGTGTCTCCTAGTTTCTTTATTATATTTTCTAGTATTGTGTGGCTGCTTTTTAATTACATTAATGCCATAAAAATATAATAGCTTGAAGATATTTATAGACTCTAATTCTAAAACTGAAGTGATCAAAGGTGATTCTGCTCATTATTGTTCCAATGCTATACATCACTTTTCAGTATTGGAAGTGATATGTCTTATATTAATAACATCTGTGTATGTGTGCTTATGCTTTTAGGGCCATTTCATTGTATTATATTTGACTCCAGTTCACTTAAAAATTTTCCATGTTTGAAGATAAATTTCCACTTTTTTGTTATGCTTAATTAGAAGATGGCTTTGCATTAACTAAGTGTGGAAACCACTTAGTATCCTACCTTTTCATATCTCATTAAGTGCTGTCCTTCTTTGCTGCGATTAAGAGACGGGACCCAGCTTGATGCAAGCTAGCGTCGTTTTATTGTAGCAAATCACAAGTTTATATACTTTGCAAAGCCCACGTGGGCCTTAGTTTCATTGGAGTGCAGAAGCCATTCTTACATTTACTATTTGCTGATTGGTTAAAAACACTTACGAACATCATTAGAAAAAAGCAGCTTAGGCCTAATCACACAACCTTTACACACATTCTGTTTTTGTTTCTTAAAGCATGTTTCGTTCTCCCCTTCAAGGCTGACCAGGTCCTGTCATGCACTTCTGGTGTCGAGATGTCTAGTTGCCCAACATTCTTTCGTCCCTTATCAACCAGCTCTTCTTTGTTATTTAAACTCTCCCAAGATTTGTGTCCAACAAACCAGCACGTCTGCCTCCGACAGCCGCAGAGTGCTAGAATTTCTGCTTGACCCTTTCAGGCCCTGTGCCACACTTCTTGATGTGCATATTACCAGGCTGATTCTATTTGTGACAGCCACGATGAGCATCTGCTATTTTGTTGTGTTGATGTCTGTTGTACTCAGAAAGATAAAAGGCCTCCTCTTTAGATAGATCTAAGGTACTGTTTTGCCAGGGTTTTGATTATTGCAGTTCTGCTACTGATTCCTGATATGTTATTATGATGTTTCATGGAATAACAGGATTTCTGTCATGGTTCCAAAGAATTTTAGCTCCTTTCTTTCTGTTTGATTTTTTGGGGTGGTGTAGCTTTTGGGGTTTTTTTGGTTGGTTGGTTGTTTTTTTTTCCTTTTGTTTAGTGAGAACAAGAATTATTTGCTTTGGAAACTATAATAGACAATTCAGGCTAGTAGATAATTCTGATTACTAATTCAGACAAATAACCTGATTTTAAGGTAGAGGTCTATTCATTGATTCATTGGCAACAGCATGCTTACTGACAAATATTTTATATTTGGTGGTGACACAGTTAACAAGAAAGAGTGCTTTTTCCATACAAATGTTATTTGAAGGTACTTAAAGATCCACTCACATATTCTAGAAAGAGCTGTGTTTAAATATTTGTCAGTGACATTAGGATACAATTGAGTAAATTATGTGAGAAGCAATTAAACGATGGTGTCTGAATGTAAATATCTGTCCCATCTCACCTCATCTCAGTCAGCTGTTTTTTCTAGGTTGAAGAGGCCTCTACAATTTCATTGTTGGTTGTAGAGAATATCTTCCACCTTTGGTGACCTTTTTTTCCTTTTTCTCTAAATTTTGCCCAGTCTGCTACATCCTTTTGCAGATGGGGGAGACAACATCAAAACCTCAGACAGTTTAAGGGTGACATCCACCAGGAATTTAAGTCTGTAATGATGTTCTATCTCTTAAAAAGTTCCTTCTTAGTTATCCTTATAAATTGATTTGTTTTTACTACTGCTGGTCTCTGCACTGATGTTTCTGTACCTGTTGTAACCCTAAAGTCTTTTTCTTGAATGTCAAAGGCTAGTTCTGGGAGCATAATTTTATGTCAGGATAGCATGCATTGATTTTTTGGTCTGTGAGTATACTCTTCACATTTTTCTGTATTATATTTAATATTCTTCTGAATCCTTTAGAAATCCTCTGCAATTCTTCACAGATGTCTTTTATTTTTACTGGTTTGAACAACTTTGCATTATTAACAAATATTGTAGTCTTGCCCTTCTACTTTCTCAATTTGTTTCCCGTCTATTCCACAGCACAGATTCAGGCACAAGTCCCCACGTAACCCCAGTGGTGACCATCTCCACTGTGAAAACATGTAGTTACTCTCTCTTTCTGTCTTTTTTCCAATTTTTTATTCATGTGACATCCTTTCCTCCTATGACACAAGTGCTTTATCTCTTAAAGAACCCTCAGTGAAAACTTTCAAGTAAAGACTTTTGTAAATTCAGACTGCCTCAATTATTTTGATATCTATTCTTCAAAAGCTTGCTAAAATTTCTGAGAAATCCACTGATTCTATGACGTGATTTTCCTTTTGAAAAAATAAATGTGATCTCTTTCCTAGTGTATTATATTTAGTCAGGTGACCAGACCTCTGTACTTTATGCCTCTTACTATGATTTGTCCACTGTGAATGTCAAGCTTAGAAACCTATAGTTTCTTCAATCTCTTTGATTATTTTCCCATCCTCTGCTAAAAAACTGTATGAGGGAAGAGGTTAGCAGCTTAGCTAATTCATTTTTTACAACCTAGGTGATTACCACCTGACTTTTGCAGTTTGTTTCCTTTCTTTTTATTGATTTTTTTTTCCATAACCTCTCCTGCTGCCACTTCATCATTTATTCCGCCCCTGCACATAAGCAAAAGCTCAGCAAGAACAAATACAGAGAATTCTGTCTTTCTGCTATGTCTTCTCTTCTTAGACAGCAGCTTTTGTATTAGGATCTTTACTCTTCTTCCAGACTATCTGGCATGTCACCATAGTAATTAGGTATCATTAGTCTCACCTAGAAGCTAGAAAACATGTAAGTCTGCCCAGAAATACAGAAAACTTTTAAAGGCCTCTGATATTTTATTCTGAAAGTGTGCAAGCACCCAGTAAGGGTCCAATAGCAATACATACTTTTAAACTCTCCACTATCACATAGTTACTTTAGTGTTACTTACTTAAGGGCAAAAAGTGAGATTCTACGTAGATATGCAAGAAAAGTTATTTTGCACATCAGAACTCATGTACTGAAATTTTTCTGATTCTGTCAACTACTAGGAACATATGTCATATAGTTAAAAAATGCTAATTAAATTGTTCAAATAGGTCACCTCTTCTTTTTTTACCAGGAAGAATGCCCTGCCTTCAATTCAACTTATTACCACCCCTGCCTACATTCAATTTATTACCACCACCACTCCCAGCCTCCCCCCCCGCTCCCCGCCCCACTCCCTAAATAACCCAACGGAAACAGAGCAGGATAATGAGAAGTAAAACCAAATCTTAAACCACCTCCCCTGACCTCTCCCTTCTTCCTGGGCCCAACTTTATGCATAGTTTCGCTCCCTTCCCCACTGCTAAGTGGCATAGGGAAGACAAGGAATGGGGGTTTCAGTCAGTTCATCATGAGTTGTCTCTGCTGGTCCTTCCTTCTTAGCTGAAGTATTCCTCACAGTCTTCACCTGCTCCAGTGTGGCATCTGTCCCAGAGGAGACAGTTGTCTATAAACTTCTCCAACATGACTGCTTCCCACAGGGTTTCAGTTCTTTACAAACTACCCCAGCATGGATTCAGACCTTCAGGCCCAGACGGATCCATCCTGGTCCCTCCCAGACTCACAAGTACCCCAAGCAAACCTTCTCCAGTGTGGGTCCCTCTCTTCACAGGCTGCAAGTCCTGCTACGAGCTTACTCCAGCATGGGCTGTTGACCCAGTCACAGCATCCTTCATGTGTCTCCACCTGCTCCAGTGTGGGGTCCTCCACAGGCTGCCTGTGGAATCTCTTCTCCCCATCATCTTCCATGGGCTTCAGAGGGACAACCTGGTCTTCTCAATGAGCTGCAGGGGTATCTCTCCTCATATGCCTGGAGCACCTCCTCCCATCCCCTTTCACTGACTTTGGTGTCTGCAAAGTTTTTTACATCTTCTCACTCCCTTCTCTGGCAGCAAAAAAGTGGGCACTTGCATTTTGGGTTTTTTTTCCTTCTTAAATATGTTATCACAGAGGTACTACCACCATTGTTGATTGGCTTTGCTTTGGTCAACAGCAGGTCTGTTTTTGAGCCAGCAGGTATGTATTCTGTCAGACTTGGGGGAAGCTTCTACCTGCTTCTTGCAGAAGCCACTCCTGCCCCTCCCCACCCCAACCACTAAACCTTGCCACACAAAGCCACAGCAATAAGAACGGGACCAGAGGGGAGTTTTGTGGAAGGAACTCTCATAAGTCTTCTGGGAAATCAGCATGACTGGTATCTCTCTGAAGTGTCTATAAAATCATGCCTACAGTGTGGGGGAATTAAAAAGAGAAATTAGATGTCTGTGTGCAGTTACAGTGCTTAGATCTCATTGGGATCATAAAGACATGGTAGGGTATCTCACACTGCTGGAGTATCAGAAACAGGGTCACTAGGAATGGCAAGAATGCATGGAGACCTACCTAGGGACAGATTACGAGCCAGCAGAGAACTACTTAGTCAGGATTAGAGATCAGGCTAATGTGGGCGGAGTACCTGAATAAGGCATAGATGAGGTCTTCTTCAGACAACTCAAAGCTGTGTTTGCAAGCTCTGGATCCTCATGGGAGACATTAACGACTCTGCTAGAAAGGCAGATGTGGAGACCACAAGCAATCCATAAGATTTCGTAGATGATTAAGGAAATGTTAAAAGGAGACACTCTGCTGGATATGATACTTAGAAACAAGGAAGGACTGATCAGCGATGTGAAGAATGGGGGCAGCCTCAACTGCAGCAACCACAAGATGGTCACACCCAAGGACGTGGGTACAAGCAGCTGAACATAAACCGACAATGGCTACTCTTGCAGTAAGGTCAGTCTCCCGGACTGAAGGATCTAATACACGAGAGATTGAAAAAGTTGGGATTTCTTAGCTTGGAGAAGAGAAAGGATATCTTATAAGGTGTATGAATAGCTGAAGGGAGGTTGTAAAGTACATGGAGACAGATTTTTCTTAATGGTGCCCAGTGACAGGACATGGGGAAATGGGCACAAAATGATAGATAAGAAATTCTATATAAACCTAAGCAAGCAAAAAACAACCCTGGTCAAAGACCGGTATAGCTTGCTTAGGAAGATTTTGGAATCTATCCTTGAACATATTGGAAGCCCAAGTGGTCAGAGTGCTGCGCAACCTGCTCTAGGTGATTAATCTCTAAGAAATAATTTCTCTGAGAAAGCAAACTAAAAGTTAATTGGAGGTGTTTATCAGTAGTTTCTCCTATGTGTTGTGATACACTTGGAAGTAAAAATAAAAGGAACGAGGCAAGGAGACTAACATGAAGTGGAAATAAAATAAAACCGGAAGATAAAACCTGTGGAGAAATCGAGATTTTTTTTTTCCATTTTTTTAAGATATGCATGCTACAGTATTTTTACCAGCATTGGGCACAACTGATGTCATGGGTTTTTTTCTTCCTCTTTAGTTGCAGTGCACTTTGTTATGTACCTGATATTTTATATGTGCTTTCTGCCCTTTTATACAAGTGGTTGCATTAAAACTTTTTTTTACTGACAAGTTTGACTGGCATGACAGGAAATATTTGATTCTTTTGCTATCATGCCACTTTTGTTAGCGAGATGTAGAATAAATGCATCTCATGAGAGATGTTCAAAATTCATATCAGAAGAACAAGATAGTAAAATATTCAGTCATTTATATTTTAAAACACTTCAACTGTAAATAAATCTGAAGTGACGACTATAATCTTAAACTTTTAAATTCCAATTAGATTTTTGTCATGTTTTAACCCAGTAGGCAGCTAAAAAACCCCACACAGTCACTTGCTCACTCTCTTCCTCCCACAATAGCAGGATGGGGGAGAGCATCAAAAGGAAAAAAGTGAATCACATAGATTGAGATAAAGAAAGTTTAATATATTGAAAAGGAGTAGGATAATAATAATGACAAAAGAATATGCAAAACAAGTGGTGCACAGAAGTTGGTCACCACTCAAATCCACTGCTCAGCTAGTTCCTGAACCATTCTACTTCCTGGCCAACTTCCTCTATCCCTTTGACCAGTTTGGGTCAGCTGTGTCCCCTTCCAGCTTCTTTTGCACCTCCAGCCTTCTTGTCAGCGGGGCAGTATAAGAACATGAAAAAATCTTTGATGGCTTGGCAACAACTGAAACATCAGTGTACTATACACATTATTCCTATTCTAAATCCAAAATACAGCACTTTACCAGCTGATAGGAAGAAAAGTAACTCTATACCAGCTGAAACCAGGATAATTATCAAGTTTAAATTGTGTTAATAAGTTAGGTATGTTTGGTTACTTTCCATAACTTTTTTTTTTTTTTAAATGGTGATATGCTATATTTATTTCCACATGCAGTGGGAACTTTCTGAACTTCTTGATTAGCTGAGTAGGTGTCAATAATGATAAAATGGCAGGTGTTAAGTATGTATTAAATGTATAAATATTATTGTGTAGGAGTGAAGTAAATTAAAATATGAAATTTTCAGTGCTGTCATGTGTAAAACTCAATCATATGTACTAGAGAAATCCTATTTAACATCAAAATAATGTTCAGAAAACTCTTGTTGGTTTACTTTTAAAATAATCGGGAAATATTAAATTACAGTGTTTGGAATCAAGTTATAATATTATTCCATTTTATCTTTTCTCTTTAGATAAATACCTCTGGACAGATTAATCTGCACTTCATAGTAATGGGAAAGATGTGAAAGGAAAGGAGGAAAGAAGACATTGATGAGCCTTCCCTTGGCTCAGGAAAAAGGTAAAAGTGTGTCTGGTGTCCAGGGCAATACTTCCTGTAGGCTTCCTATGTATATTCTATTTGTGAAGCAAACTTTTGTGTTTCAAGAAATTCCAGTGAAGAATGTAAACCCACAATTCAAAGTGATTTTCCCTTTTTTATGGCAAGCTAGCTGTTAATGTCTTCAAGTTAATGTATTCAGATGGATGGGCTGTTGGGCTGGCTGTTACATTTAGGAACAAATAGATTTTTAAAAGAGCTTTAGAAGATATTTGCAGTCACATATATAACAGGTTGTTGGTTAAGAGTATTCTTTAGTTTTCATCCTAAAATTAGTTTTATCTTAATTCTTGAGTTGGATGATTTTGAGTTGTTTTGCAAATGCTCTGCCAATTTCACTTCTAGAACTGTGTAAAATCGAGACAAAACAAAGAAAACCAAAGATCAGAAACAAAGAACAATGTAAATGATATACTTTTTCTAAAAGATTTTCAGACTTAAAACATTGAACTACCATGAGAGTCATGTAATAGTGAAGAAGCTTTCAGTATGCAGAAGCATACACAGATATGGTAGGAATTTGTACATAAAATCATAGTAATTTGATTTTTTATTTTTTTTTAAATTGCAGGTATACCACAGAATCACATCTAACCATACTTGTCCTCTACCAAACCATATCCCTAAGTACTTCATCTACCTGTCTTTTAAATACATCCAGGGTCGGCGACTCAACACTTCCCTGGGCAGGCTGTTCCAGTGTCTGACAAACCTTTTGGTGAAGAATTTTTCCTAATGTCTAACCTGAACCTGCCCCGGCGCAGCTTGAGTCCATCCCCCCTCATCCTATCACCTGTCACTTGGGTGAAGAGACCAACACCCATCTCTCTACAATCTCCTTTCAGGTAATTGTGGGCAGCAATAAGGTTCCCTCTCAGCCTCCTTTTCTCCGCCTAAACAACCCCAGTTCCCTCAGAGGCTCTTTGTAAGGTTTGCTCTCCAGCCCCTTCACCAGACTGGTTGCCTGTCTCTGGACACACTCCAAGATAATCCTTCATTTAAGTATTGATTTAATCCTTTGGAAATCAGCATCTTCACTGTATTGGTTCAGGTGTCCAGGTTTTCATAGCAAGGGAGGTCTGCAGGGCCGGCCCTGTTGAGGAGGTGCCGGGGCCGCCCGGTGCCAGACACAGTCGGCTCCATGGCCCCAGCACGGCAGCCCTGGGGAAACCCCACTCAGCCCCGGGCGGGAGCCTCGGGGGAAGCCTGGGTAAGAAAGGGCAAAGCGCTGCCCGGCAGCCGGAGCTGAGGGAAACGCGGGGAGAAACAGCCCTGAGAACCCCGCGGGGAGAGCGGCAGGAGGGGCGGAGGGGCTCCCGGCGCCCCCGAGGAGCTGCCCCTGCGACCCTGGGACAGAGCCCGGCGGGGCTGGTGTTGCCCTGCGGCCCGGGGAGAGAACCTTGCCAGCTGTTAGTTTCTTCTTTTGCCCTGTAGAGGCAATATTTTTAAACCTTTTTTTTTTTTTTTTCAATAGAAATAATGCTTCAGATATGTAAGCCTGAAAAATATGTTTATATTCATGTTGCACTTCTGATTGTTTACAATGTGCACAAAGTACTGTTGAACTAAACTTGGTGAACAGAAAACACTTTTCTTCAGATATATGTATTTTTTGAGGAGGAGAGAAAGAAGGAAAAGTAAGGGAGAAAAGGAATGGGAAAAGGAATGGCTAAAAAACAGTTTGGGGTATTTAATGAACATTTTATCAGTGGGCTGTATCCAATTCCCTGTTTCAGGGAAACTTGCTCACAGTATCTCTATCCTACTCTGCAATGCTTTTCTGCTGCATAATGCACGCATGAAAACCTTTAAGAACACTGGGTCCAACTGTTAACCCAGCACTGCCAAGTGCACCACTAAAGTATGTTCTTCAGCACCACATCTACACATCTTTTAAGTGTTTCCAGGGATGGTGACTCAACTACCTCCCTGGGCAGCCTGTTTCAATGACTGACAACCTTTTCAGTGAAGCAATTTTGCTTAACATACAATCGAAACCTCCCCTGGCACAACTTGAGGCTGTTTCCTCTTGTCCTATCACTTATTATTTGGGAGAAGAGACCAACATCCAGCTGGCTACAACCTCCTTTCAGATAGTTGTAGAGAGCGATAAAGTCTCCCTTCAACCTCCCTTTCCTAATTCCTAATTTCCTTCCCAAATCCTTATTACTTAGGTTGCAGTTTGTTTTGAAAGAACCTAAAACATCTCAAAAAGTTAAAATTTAACAAAATGGCTGAAGTACATCTGAGAACAATACTAAAACAGACTTTAAAGCTAAGTCTGTTCCAATATTTTATTGACAAAACTTATTTGACAAACCTTTAAAAAGAGAAAAATCAGGTGTTTTTTGCTGAAGACAATATAATTTTTTTCCCATTATGAACATAGCAAAAATAAATTAATCACTGAGATGGGTGAGATCACTTTCAAGGATAAACCTTCTTAATTGTAAATTTTATTTTCCATTAATAATTTATTCAAAATCCATGAAAGCTAATGGACATTCAACATGGATTTTATTTTATAGTTGGATCAGGATCTTGCGAACATTGATCGTGAATACTGTATCAAGGAATACTCTCTCAAACATACTAATAATGTAGGAACAGTTTTTCAAACTCTTTTCATATGTACGTTTTTCCAAACCAGACATATTCTATGAACCTTATTTGCCTGCAGCCCTACAAAAAGTCATGTAGCTAGTTATATCCTAATGGCTTCCTGTAAACACATGCATACATCATACCAGTGATATTTTCTGTTGCTGAATGCTTAGACTTTGCAGGAAAACTTGGACTTCAAGCATTGAAGGGAAACTTTACTTCCCCCAGCTGCTATTTTAAGCCTGTATTCTCTGGTGCACGTTGGTGTCCTAAGCACTCAAAGTTTTCCTCAAGTTCTCCAGTCCATAATAACCCCTATGATATGCATTATGTTAAGAAATGGAAACGCTGAAGCTATTCTGTAAATCACATCCTACAAAAGGTCCTGTGAAGTCACCATTGCTGGTAAGAGTGGGCTCTGCAATGTATTTACTGTGTGATCCATCCCACTTGTTGGGGTGCATGAAGACGACAACAGAGACCACTGAGAAAATTCAGAAAACGTATACTAATTCCTTTTTTGAAGATGAGCATATTTGTCAAGTGTAAGTGTCCAGACTTACTTTAAAATATCTGCAGACAAGGAAAATTCATGACAGTTGCTGCCAAACTCAGGACTGTATTGGAAAAGGTCAACATAACTTTAAATCTGCCTTCAGTACCCT
The DNA here is from genome assembly GCA_013400835.1 of Zapornia atra. NCBI lineage: Eukaryota > Metazoa > Chordata > Aves > Gruiformes > Rallidae > Zapornia > Zapornia atra. The sequence goes on from VZTU01022741.1 coordinate 44,183, forward strand.
TTGGTTCATTTGTTGGAAATATGCACCACCACCCNCCTCAAACTGAAAGTGGGCAATTTTGATTACTAGATCTACTTGTAAAAGAGGTCAGCAAAATGACACGATTTTTTATAGTTAATACTGTATACAATTTTCTTTTTTCTTTGAAATATAAGCATAGCAACTCATCTACCCATTAGTGCTGGAAATCAAATTTAAATGTCAAATGAACCATCTGCTCTTTACTAATTAAAAATTTCTTTATAAATTCTAACAAACAACTTAAGTGCAGTTTTGTTTACATAGAATTAAAAAGAATTGCACCAAATGTTACTTGAAAGTATTTTTACTTTGTAGTGTAATCAGTAGACTTGTGAGATAGGTTTTTACTGTAGCATGCAGTGAGTAGCAAAAAATTGTAAACATAATTGCCTTTAATTCTTTCAAATAGTACATCAGCAGACAAATCTAAGTATATCTGTTGGAAATTCAAGAAGAAAAAATAATATAGATTCTTCAAGAATGACAGTGATTTAGCATCCTTGAATTTATTAGACATTAATAACAGTAGTTCTCATAAGCAAGGTATGAAATTTTTGAAGAATTATAAAGCTTTCATAATGGAAATCTACTGCTAATATTTTGTAAAGCACTTATGGCAAGTATTCAAACCTCTGCTAGTTAGAATGGCACAGTAAATATATTGTGTATGCATTTTAATTATAAGAAGTTAGTACAGCAAATGTAATAATGTACTAATAGGAAGAATAAATAGAAACAAGTGAAAAAAATGTTATTTTGGAACTATTACAAAAATGTATTTTATAAGTAACATGGGGTGCTAAGACCAGGCACACTTAATTCAAAAGACGTATTCGGCTTAAGACTGGATTGCATGTTTTGAAATCTTTTGTAAAGAATTGGAATCTTTTATACTTTTTTAGACTTGTCTTATGAAAATACATGTAGGCCAATGATAATTTATTGTGTTTTGATGTCACTGTATGTTAAAGAAGAGCAAAGTTGCTGAAGTAATTCAGGTCCTGATTTGTCTTTTTATTTTAAGGGAAATTTTTGTAATCACCACAAAGTCATTGTGGTACTCTAAAAGTGATGAAACAAATTCTCCTAAACTTAAGTTGTAAGCAGTGGCTGCAAAGCAACTGAATACACATAATACTGCATTTTGTAGCTACCACTGTGACTACTTAGGAGACACTTTAATTTAAAGATTTTTATATAGGGAGGATCCCAATCTTTAAATATTCAGCAAATGTTTAAAATATTGTCCTCTGTGATCAAAATAGATTTATTTCCCCAGTCTCTCTAGGCTTTTGTATCCCATCTACAGAAGAGACATTATATTTTTTTTTTTTTTTAGATTATTATTCCACTCTACCTTCCTGAAAGTTCAGAATAGGGATTACTAGAACATATGAAGTGGAAGGTAAATTCACATTCTAGTTTCCAGGCAATACATCATGTAGCACACTTCCTAAATGTAGCAAGTTCCAGAGAGCACTTCCGCTTTCTGTGTGTCTCCTGCTCCTCCCTTTTTGGGACCTCCAATAGTTACGCTAAAGCTTCTTGGTCTCTGCTGAAAATTACTATCCTGATACTAGGATTGCATTTCTCATCTTTACATCTGCACCAGATTGCTAGTTTAGAGTCATCCAATGGACATCTAATATGTTCAATACTTTTCTGTAATTTTTACCTCAAAAGTTTGTAACTCAGGTGTTGTTTTTTATCACAAAACTGAGTTTAAACTTCTTTAAAGAACGAGTACCTTTCCATTTTCTTCAGTCCACAACGGAAGGAGACACAAGACATTTTATGGCTCAGCATTTTGCTTGACAGGGACCTACGCATAAAGTCAGAATATTGTATTGCTTATTATGAATATTATGTATAGCATAAAGTCAGAATATTTTTGGTTGCTGATATTGAAGTAAAATGGAGCTTTGTTAAATTTTAGATCAATAAGGACAATAACTGTATATGATTAGAGAGGAAGGTATATAGACTGAAAAACACACATACTTTATAATATATTTATATGTAGAATGAAAAGACCCAATAATGCTTAAGACTGAAGCCTAAGTGCTTGCTTGGATATGGATAGAGTAAGTAATCAGTAAGAAAGTATCCATTGCTGACTAAGTTTGTGAGACTGGCTTGAACTATTTGGGTTCAAGCTGCTGGGAGACCCAGTTCTGTCCACATTGAGCACTGGGAATTTCATGATCTAGATCTACCATGGTTCACTGCATACAGAAACACCACTGACAAATCCACTCTTCAAGATAGGAAGAGACACTGGACTAGTATCCCAAACACATTTCTGTCCCTGTGAGGTGGAAAATTCTACTTTATAGATATCATGCTTATCTCTTTATTTCTGTGTGTAATAATTTAGGTTTAAATATGGCTTTATATCAGATGCAAATAGTACTGAAATCCAGTTTGAGATTTGCTATATTGCTTTTATTCAGGCAAAATAAAATACGAAAGAGATCTAACTGATTATATTGGTGAATTAGGAACTGCCGTGATGGGAGTGCTTAAAACAATGACAAAACAGTTAAAACCATTAAAGTAACATTTTACTGCAGTAACATTCATTAAGAGTACATATGAGCAGTGGTTAGTTTTAATGACTATCAGTCATTACATACTCAAACAATTGGTCCTTACCTAGCTTGTCTTTGATTTGTGGTAAGTATACAACACCATATAAAACATTAGGGTGATTTAGCTTTTGGAATTCAGTAGTGTTGGCATATATAACTGTGGTGACTTTAAAGGTCATCCTAAAATTCTTCAGAAAGCATGTGGGTATAGACATAGACTAGGAAATGGGAAGGAGTGTTATGAATTACAATTCGCTGGATGAGCAGAAAGCACAAATGACCCTTTTCAATATATACTCAGAATGTTTTCAAGGCTTTTTCAGGTATGTTACAGTAAATGCTAAATTATAAGCCTGAGGAACATTACCTTTCCAGCAATATGAATTTGATATGTACAGAAAGTTTTTGTGAGGAGTCATACTGCTATAATTACATTAGCTGACAGTGTCATGTTTTGATTTGCCTCAAGTTGTGAAGAGGACAGGCTTAGTCCATCAATGGTTTAGGACATTCCTGCTTTTCTTCTGTTTTCACGATTTTACAGTTCTGTAATGCATTGGATCTGTCCAGTCATACAGATAAAAGTTTATATATAGCAAACAAACAAAAGAGCAGTAAATAAAAACTACAAATATAAAAAACCCCACAGAAAACCAAACCCCAAAAAAACAGAAACCCCGAGACTGGGTTGCCAGCTGGAAACAGCTTATGATTGGTTTTGACAGACTGTGAAATTAACAGGGTGTGATTTGAATTTTAAAAGCATCCTTAAAGTGGTATTCTACATTTAAAAGCTCTAAGTGTTTCACTTTTAAAACTGACACAACTCAGTCCCAAATTAGTTTATGAAACACTCGAGAGTATTAATGAACTAAAGTTTAAATATACTTTAAGTTTTGCCACATGGCTTGAGTTTTTTTTCTGTTGTCCTGTGAAAATTTACAAATTTCAGAAATCATAGAATTGTTTTGGATGGAAAAGGCCTTTGACATCATCTGGGCCAACCATTAACCCAGCAGTGCCAAGTCCACTACTAAATTATGTCCCCAACCACCACATCTACGCTGCTTTTAAACAGCTCCAGGGATCGTGACTCAACCATTTTCCTGGGCAGCCTGTTCCAATGCTTGAAAACCTTTTCAGTGAAGAAATTTTTCCTCATAACCAACCAAAACCTCACCTGGTGCAATTTGAGGCCCATTATTTTCTTGTCCTATAATCCTATCTTGTCCTATCTCTCGTTATTTGGGAGAAGAGGCTGACACCCACTTTGTTGCAATGTCTCTTCAGGTAGTTGTACAGAGTGATAAGGTCTCAACCTCCCTTTCTCCAGACTGCTTGTGAACAGCTGCCAACTGGATTTAACTCCATTCACCACAACCCTTTTTGCCTGACCAAACAGCCAGTACTATACCCAGCAAACAGTGCACTCGGCCAAGGCATGAGCAGCAAGTTTCTTCAGAAGAAAGCTGTGTGAAAGTCAAAGAGTTAACTGAAGTCGAGGTAGAGTACATCCACAGTCTTTCCCTCATCCACTAATCCGTTCACCCTGTCATGGTAGATCAGGTCGGTCAAGCAGGTCCTGCCTTTCAAAATCGCAGGGTGAGTGGGCCTGACCACACAGTTGCCCTGTATATGCTGCATGATAATCTCCACAACTTTCCCCAACACTTGGTCAGAATGACAAACCTGTAGTTCCCCAGATCCTCCTTCTGGCCCTTCTGGATAGGCATCACATTGGCTAACTTCCAGTCAACTGGGACCTCCCCATATTGCCAAGAATGTTGGTAAATGGTGGAAAGTGTCTTTGTAAGCACTTCTGCTGCCTCTCTTGTACTCTTGGGTGGATCCCATCCAGCCCCATAGACTTGTATGTATCCAAGAGGTATGGCAGGTCACTAAATCTTTCTCCATGGATTATAGGGGTTTCAGTCTGCTCCCCATCTCTGTCTTCCAGCCCAGGGAGCTGGAAGTGGTTGTACATGGACTACCACTGGTCTAGCTATTATAGACTGAGGCAAAAAAATCATTAAGTACCTCATCCTTTTCCTCATCCTTCATTACTATCTTTGCCCCAAATGCAGTAAAGGATGGAGACTCTCCTTGTTCCTCCTTTTGCTGTTAATGTATTTATAAAAAATATTTTTAATTTTCTTTAACTGCAGTACCCACATTAAGTTCTAGTTTGGTTTTGCCCCTTCTAATTTCTCCCAGTATTGCCTGACAACAGCTTTGTAGACCTGTTGAGTTGCCTGCTGCTTCTTCCAAAGGGCATAAATGCTACTTTTTTTCCTCAGTTCCAGCCAAAGCTCTCTGTTCAGCCAGGCTGGGCTTATTGCATGCTGACTTGTCTTTTGGCACACAGAAACATCCTGCCTCTGTGCCTATGAGCAATAAGGTCTGGTAAAATTAAACACATTTTTTTAAAAAGTAGCTTTAATAAATGAAATTCTAACTGTAAAACATCTAAAGACTAAGGATAAAAATCCCAGAGGGAGTGGTATTTCTCAGGAGTTGGTACTGGGACTGGAACTGTTCAATACCTTTGTATGTGACATGGACAGTGGGATTGAATGCACCCTCAGACAGTTTGCCAATGACACCAAGCTGTATGAAATTACTTAGGTATATTTCAGTAACTTTTTCAAGGTGATTCAGCTGACTTAATTTACAGTTTCTTTGCAAATAGATGCCTATAAGGTAACAAACAAACAAACAAAAATACCCACTTGCTTTTACTCTGTGCGTAAGAGTGTTGCATTTTTTTCTTTGAAATATGTATCACAGTTACACTACACTTTCAGTACTGTTTATAGCAACAATATACAAAATAAATTATAGTGCAATAATTTAGAATAAATTGATTGTATCTGTCAACAGTTGTCTGAATTAGAAATCAATAGTTTGAACTTTATTCAGTATGTTGAATTGCTGTCTTAGCTGCTCAGCAAAAAACATGATTCAAGTGTGATTCTATCTGCCTCAGAATTGGTAATCTGTATTTGCACAGAAGTAACAGATACTGTTAATACTATGTAATTCTTTATGTAAATTACTGACTCATGTTCAGATATTTATTAGACTTTTTCAAGTAACTTTCTTTGTATCACAAATTATGCCAGTAAAATAGAAGGCTGGTGTGAATTTGCATGCATCACTATAAGACAGATGAAAGTTTGGTAGCCATGCAAAAGTCTATTTTAAGCAGTGACCCAGTATACTACCCTTTGCTATCTACAGACACTGCCCTATACCATTGCATAATGACAGATGGGGAAGAGTGGTATGGAAATTAAGTTGCAGTTTAGCGCAGTGACATAAACTGCCATAGTAAAAGGGAAGAAAGCAAGGGGCACGGGTTAGCTGATGATCAAGACCCAATCCTCTCAGTCTCTACTCCTCACGTTGTCCATAACAGCCATTACCATGGCAGCAGCTGAGTGCTGTCAGTGATGAGGGAAGTTTAGGAGGGGAAGAACCCATGTCCCAGGAGATCTTTCTGCTCTACATGGCGCCATTCATCCTTTTGCAGAGCTGCTCCTTCCATCCAAAACCAGTGTCGTGGGTAACTCTCTTCCCTCACCCTGGGTTTTATTATCCTGCTTGTGTTTTGGTCTGAATATTGAGCAAAATAGCTGTTAAATGCATGTAAAATAGTTCTGCTTCTGCGACAAGCATCAGCCTTTCTGCTACAACATCAATACAAAAGTTATAATTATAAAAAATGATGCCATCTTCCACTGAAAAAAAAAAATCAAACTGCAAATATATTGTATGTCTTTAAATCTATATTTAAAAGTAACAGAAAATTATTACAATTGTTCATTAAAAAAAATCTTGGATAAGTGCGTTTTAGTGGAAGCCATCACTGCTTTTTTTACTCTTTGTCTTGAGGAACATCCTTTATAGTTTATTAATGCTGCCCTTTTAGTGTCTTTTAGGAAAACCTCACAAAGCTGTTTGGCTTCTTTGTGTGTGCTTGTTCTTTAAGGTTTTTCTATTTAAGTGACTAAAAACCCGGAGACAAAGTCAATTCCTTTGGAAGGGTGGTTGAAATAAATTACACACTGAACAGCTTGCTCTTTCTTAAGGATTTCAATGAAGGTTTTGCGTCTAGCCAGAGATGATCGCTTTAAAATTACTCCCAATATCATACTCCTATTAATGCTAACTATTCCAGCTTTAATAACTCAGTCATTATGGCTTGTGGCCTTTACACCATTTACTGCCTAATACGACTGTTCATAATTCTCTTGGCTTTAAGGTACTCCAGGGAATCCTAATGTCTTTGTAATCTGGAAGAAAATGATAAATCCCTGAAATGACAGTCATGTTACCTACTTCTACAATTTTGTGACCAAAGAAAAAAGAAAAAAAGGAAAAAAATTGTTAGATACACATTTTTATTCTGCCTCATGCTTTGGAAACTCATCTACATCTACAATTCACACAATGTCTGTATATTTGATTTTTTTTTAAAGGCAAAGAGTTCCTGAAATTTCATATAAATCATGCATCCTATGCTTGCTAATTGGACTATCTATAAAAATATTAGATCATCCGAGTTGATGAGCATGCTTCTTATCCTCTACTTATCAACATAGTTTTTATTCTAACAGCATTCTGAATGACCATTACAGTCATCCTTAATCTTAATTTGATCCAGGTGACATCTGACAAAAAAAGGATTTGTTCCACATGCAAGGTTTATTGTGTATTATTGCAGGCTGCGGTATCCTGGTTCTGTAAAGCTGTCATACTGTCCCACTGGGCAAAGTTTTAAACCCTCCTTTCTATTCATTTTGAGATTTCCTGTATTTTGTTCTCTCTACTTCAAAGTTTTCCTTTTGGTTTTTCTTTTGTATTTTCTGCTTTAAAAGTGTAATGGGTATTTTGGAAGAGACAGTAACTATGTAATGGCAGCCTGATTTGGCCACTTTTTTCTTTTTTTTTTTCTGCATTGTGCCTGACTGAATAATTTTAAGTTCAAATAGGTACTGGCAAAGAAAGTTAGTATTTCTGAACTTTAAGGGACAAAACATATCTCCCCTAAGAGTGCTTTCTTCTCCAGAGTTGAATATTCATGGAATAATTCTGAAGGAATTGCCAATATTGTATTAGGACTCCAAAAGTTGAATATTTTGAGGATACTGTTTCTTTAACTGAAAATCAGGGTGGGGGGGTCTTCGTTCTAAAAGACAAAGAAAAGTGGCAACTTATCCTTGTAATTTAATGAAGACAAGAGGATTATGGGTCTGTAGGGTTTTGTTGAGGTCTAGGGTTTCCTTGTCATTTGTATTGAAACACTGTAGTATCTATCAGTTTGAGAAGCAAAGCTTAGACTACTGAAGATGTAGTTGGAAGCAAAATTTGTGGGCGAAACCAGTATATTTGCAGTGCTTGCAAAGAATAGATGTAAACAAGATGATCTGGGGTCTGTGGCTCCACTGCCTTTTTACTATGTCTGTTTTTCCAAGGGAAAAGCTATAATGAAAAAAATATTATTCTAATTAGCTAATCTATTGTTGTTTTCTTTGTGCTGCAGCCAGACACTGACTGTTCTCAGTGCTTTGCTCCATAGTCATAAGGCTTCACATTAAGTACAGTCAGACATCTCTGCAGACATGGGAGCTTCAGGTTCAGGAAGTCTGAAGGGTTCATTAAAGGGCTTTTCCTTTTATTTTTTTTTTCCCTAGCCTACAGATTAAAAGAATCAATTAGAATTTGGCATAAATGTAGATCCTAACAGGACAATACAGTGCTCCTGTATGAACAAAGGCTTGTTAAAAGTGAAGCCCTCTTTCTTAACAGTACTCATGTTATATGCTGCTGTTGAATCTGTAGTATCTCTTTTTTACAGATGCCTACTGATGCATGTATAAATGTATTTGGACAAGCGATCACACTTTCTTTCATTGTATTTATCTCGGTAGCTTTAACATCTTGACTAAAATGCAGGAGCTTTCATAATGTTTTAGAGAGGGGAAAAATTTTCAGAAGCTCAGTTACTAAGTAAGGTTGTCATATTGGAACTGAGCATTTTTGTTAAAATTATTCTTACCTATTGTGACATGAACAACATTGTATGAAAATAAAATGCAATAGTTTTTCTTCTTGGTACATCGGATGAGGTAGTAACGTTGGTGTTTCTTTTTGGCTGTAGCTGTGTATTGATGAATATATTGAGAATTGTCAATCTGATAGACAGTTTCAATCAAGGTGGAGGGAAAAAAATTCCCAGTTTAAAGTCTCTTTGTCTTCTTGGAGAAAAAAAAGAAAAAAAAAAAGAACATAAATGTCTGTATGATCTGAGATAACTGAAAGTATCTACATAAAATACTCAAGAAATGCCGTAATGCCATTTCATTTTGGCAATCCATTCACAGAAATTGACACAGATAAATCATTTTTCATACAAATGAGAAACCCTGTGAGCACAGAAAATGTATTATTTTAATTTAGCATAAGATTAAGGTTAAGGTTCTCAGATTAATCCCTTTAATGTATGCAGTTTCCATTTTTCAAGGGAAGTCTCTCACTTCTGATATGTAGTACAGAGTGGTAATATTGCATGTGATGTATTGTAAGATAAGCTACTGCTGAGCTTTGGCTTGGCATGAAAACAAGTTTACTTGTTTTAAATGATCAGAACCTAGTAAATGGCTGTCTGTTTAAAGTTGTCCTGTGTCCGTTTGCAGCACTAACAATATTGTATATAATGATTTCCTCTTGGCATTTTGCCACTGCAGGCTATTTAGTAATTCTCCTTGCTAACCTTTTGCCAATAGCGGTTTTCATGATACTTAACTGTAGATGAAAGCTCCTAAAAAGGAATTCCAAAAGGAAAGACTGTTCACCTCCTTGGAGCAAGAGTTATTGAACAATTATAGAAAAGTTTCCCCTTTTGAGAGCTTTAGTTTGGGTTCTGCATCCTCTTCCTGGGGTGGTAACGCTCAGCACTCACCTCTTTGCTTTAAAAACTTTGTTTCTGGCTTGAGTAAAATGAGCTTTTCACTGTGGCTGCCATTCTTCCACTTCTCTGTACTTGCTGTTTCATTCTTAAAGTAATTTGCAATTTCTTAGCTGTTAGACTTTCAGGCGGGGTGGAGGGAAAGACATGCAGGAAAGGCAGAAAAAGTTTAGCTCCATTCCTGAACCACAGTGGCATTGAGTGGTAGTCGAGAAAACCTAAAGTAGCCAAGAGCACAGGAGAAATCCAGGAAGGCTCAGACATTTTGAATTACATGGCTTTTTGCTTGAAATTGAAAAATCAGTAACTTTAGGTTGGTGCTGCTGTGTTTTTTGTTTGGCCTCCTCCTCCCCCCTCCTCCCCGCCAACTTCCCCCAGGCTACAGCATCTGACAGTTTTTAGAGCTGTAATTTTGATTATCTGTTTTTCACAATGGACTCTTTATCGATCTATGTTCAAATGACAACCTGATTCTTCAGTCCCTGTTTTTAACAGTAATGACATGAAGGAGGTGGAGGAAAAAGTACTGATGTTTGAGTGAAAGTTTTATAACTGTTTTGGGGAATAATCTTAAACTAAGACATTCTCAGACTATCAGCTTGGCACTTTTCATGAGCACTAAGAATTGCTGCAGCACATTAAGTGTTGATTATATTTGGAACGCATTAAGGCTTGATTACTAGAAGACATTAGACCAATATAAGTGGAAATGTTTTAGGTTTTAAATGTTGGAATCTTTCATGATAAGTAATTTCCTTGTAGTATGAAATACTTTGCATCTCCACTACTCAGCCCAAACTTCTGCCTATGTCAGGAACCTTTTTCTGATTTTCCTAAATCTAGAATTACTTGGTATTCTTCTACAGGTATTTTAAATAGAGGGCAAGATATTTAGTACATTATACTCCCTTTTGATCATTTTCCCTAGCATTTAGTAATACGCAAAAACATAGTTGCAATTCAATCTGCAGTCCCCAACCAAATTTGTCAGATTTTCATGCATCTTTCAAGGACATCTAGGGTTTAAGGAGTAAGAATACAGACTGCCTTGCTACTGGGCAGCTATTACAAATTTCAGGGAAGTCAAGAAAAATTTTCTTGGTCTACCATATGATTTTCCTAGGCTAGGAAATATGCATACTTGTTTTTATCTATGTTTTCTAGTATCAGAGATATCTTTTTTCTTTCAGTGAGCACAACTAATGGAATAAAAAAAACCAAAACCCCCAAACAGAACAAAAACAAGTGTGTTGGCAGTGATGTAGAAACAAGAACAGCAGGTGATAAAATAAAGCTACCAACACCTATAAAAGCAGAATAAATGTGCACATTTTTCAGTTACTCACACGTTATACTAGACTCAAGGGAACAACAAGAGAAATAGTTATTAGCCCACCATGCAAATCATATAGAGATAGAAAAAAACCTGTAGTAAGGTGTTGACATTTCTGTTTTGCCTAGAGCTGGAGCAGGTTTTGTTTGTTGGTAAGAGTCAAAGAAACGTACAGTAGAAACTGTAGAAAGCAGAGTACTGGAAAAGTTCAAATACTGCTACAGTTGACAATCTACAATATGGTGTAAAGAAAAATGTGCTTGTTGTGTTGCTGGACCTTTATCTTAGCATCCCCACTCCTTTGGTGACCCAGATGAAGTGTTAACAGAATGTACAGATCAGCTAGTGAATGTGTGAGAACCAACACTGCATCTATCACTGTCACTGGCAGTGAGTGCAGGAGGACACGGGGTGAGGGTGCGGACTAGTCTTGCAGGCTAGCACTGAAGGATGAGTGAGGCAGCCTTGTCACGCCATTGGCAGTTTGGGAGGTCTGTTCCTCAGCCTCGCAGAGCTTTTCCAATCATCAAAGCAATGACAGCTGTCTGGCTAAGACCTTACTGAGCTGTTATCTAGCAGTTTGCCAAGATCTTGTCCCAAAGTGCAGTGACTAGTTATAAAAGAAGCTGGGAAGAATTTTTTAGAAGAGAGGTTGTTCCTGAATCAGATATTTCAACAGGATGCTTTCAAAGTCAGTGAGCACCTCATGACCAAACATCTTACTCAATTAACCTATTGTTAATAATTGCCCCTCTTTTTACAGTCAAAAAAATCCAAGGATATTCAGTTTCTTGAGACTTGTATATTCTGCACTATTGTAATGCATTGTTTTTCTGTAATTCTCAGCAGTAGAAATAGGTTAATTTTTGTTTGTTTTATTAATTTTTATAATATAAATAACTGTAAAACAGTATTTCTGATATAATTTTTCTCACTGCATGATATTATAAAATATATAATATACAATTTAAAGTATTTTAGTTGCTCATCTTTTAAAAGTATAATAGTCTTTTATTTTCTTGGCCATAATTAAAAATTATCACTATCTCCTCTAGGACTGATTCGGACTCTGGCTATGAAAACTCTATCATCAAAAACATTTCTTCTGAAGAACAGCTTAAACTCTGATAAAACTTTCTTAAACTGAGTTTTTAAACAAATCTCCAGGAATTCTGCCACCATAAGAGTTTTCAGTAGTTGTCCATCCTTATTCGAGTTACTTCTGAAGCTGGTGTAAATGTGAGCTTACTCTTACACAAAAAAAGATAATAATTGTTACCATAGGATTTTGTCCTATAAGGTCTGCTGGATTGTAAAATATCTAAGGGAAGAATATATGCATATAGAGAAGCCTGAATCTGACATGCTTATGGAGGAGGTCCTCTACATGCCCATAGCAGCCAGCTAAGAGAGGTTATTCAGAAGAGCAGTCCCAGGTTTTTTCTCCAATAACTTTACAAGTAAGACTAATCTTTTCACTGATTATGTCAGGACCCTGAAAAATCTAGCTGGAGCAATGACATGCATAAAATTGAGTGAAATGAAACTCCTGAAAAAAACCAAAACCAACCCCCATAAAAAAAACAAGCACCAAAGAAACAAGGTGAAAATGCAATTAAACCATGGCACACACAACAGCAGATGGAAGTCACAGGTAGCAACTGTTTTATTTTGAAGTTATCCAAATAATATTGTACCATTTCTGCTATTCTTCTGTTTAACAAGTGCAAATTTAAATGGACTGATTTCATAAAGTACACCACAATCAAAAAATTAAGTGGTCCCTTAAAATATTGAGTGATGTTCATGAACGTGTTTCAAAATATTCAATCATAATTATGAGGGTGGTGAGGCCCTGCACAGGCTATCAAGAGAAGCTGTGGCTGCCCCCTCCTGGCAGTGCTCAAGGCCAGGTTGGATGAGGCTTTGGGCAGCCTGGTCTAGTGGAGAGTGTCCCTGCCCGTAGCAGGGGGGTTGGAACTAGGTGATCTTTGAGGTTCCTTCCTGCCTTAACCATTCTGTGATTCTATGATAACTCCTAATTTTTCAGTGTTGAGGTGAAGTGATATTTTTAAGCTTCCGTAAAATGAAAAATTATCTCTGAAAATGTTACGTGTATCTAGCAAATTAAAGTTAAATAAATAGTATGTTTTCCTGTAGTAAAGGATTATGGTTAATTTGCACTGGGGGATCTGCAGGTATTCCTCCAGGAATACATTTCATTTACATGTCAAAAAGAGTATTCCAATTTTTCTTGTTTATTCCGATGGTTTGTCATTGCTAACCCTGGCAGAGGTATGATGTATTTGCACTTAGTCCTAGAAGAAATGTTTTCTAATCTTACACACAGTACAGAAGAGCCCTAATGTACTTTCATTTCTTTCATTTCTTCGTTGTAGCTAACACTTTTTGTCTTCTCCCTTACTGAAAAGTGTATTGATCTGACAATGGTAGCAAAAATAGACATTTGTGTATCTGTTGTGAATGTGTGCCCTGTCACTTCAGCTCCAACACAATGCTTAGCATTTTTGCTGTCATTTAATTTACATGCCCTTGAAATAACCTGGGTAAAGGCAGGCTGAATTCTTTGCACCTCAGTGTTGAAGTGCACAGAACAGTGTATGCCATCAATGCACTGCAGTCAACCGGGAAGGCAGAGAAAACGGAGTTGAGATATAATACCAGCCTGACCCAAATCACAAGCCAAGCACAGCTAAACTAACATCATAATTTGTGCCACTGGAGGTCAATAGCAAATTTACTACCTGCCCAGAGCAAAAAGAAATCAGAAAGAAAATTTCAGAGACACAATTCTTCCCCTGAGTTGCTTTCAGGACAGAGCAGCTGCGTGTAGACGATTTATAGCAGGTTTGCTGCCACAGCCTTAGACTGACCATGTTGTGAGGAAAAGGGAAAAAGAGAAAATGTACTCACCTTCTATTTCAGAAATAAGTTGCTGAATTAAAATGAAGAAAAATGTTAATATGTTAACTGAGCTTTTTTGATACTTTGACCCTCACTATGCAACTTGAATAACTCCTAAGTGTAACAGGAAATTTTCTTAAAGGACAGGTATCTTCATGTATTTATGACAGTTCTAATTTAACAATTTTGACTTTTAACTCTCTGACTTACAATAATCAAATGTGATCAAGTTTTTTCTCTGTAATATTTGTGTTTGGTTATTAAGGAAATCTGATGCAAAATAGGACCGATTTGTGTCCTTTTAAATTGACTAAAAGTAAGTATAACTACATTTTTCATTAAAGGTAAAGTTTGAAATTAATTTTTTTCTCTTCCTTTCTTTCCTTTCATCCCTATATCCCCTCTGGAAAGGCCTTTACTAATTTAATAAAATATTTTCAGCTGGTAGAAGCTCAGTATTTTAAAACTAATGTCATTTTTCTTTTGCATCACAAAATTATCTGGATGGAGTTGGCTAACACTCTGTACTAACTGCATACCAAAATTCTAATGTGAGCAAAACTCAAAAGACACAAACATCATACCTTAAGAAGACGAGACTTAAATGTTTTGGTGGAGCTAATTCGGGGGTGACTTACCAAGTAAACTAGGGCAGTTCCACAATTTGACTCATTTGCTCTTAAGGTCTGGGATTTAGACAGGTTTGAGTACGCTACAGCATCACAGACCCATCGCTGAACAAATGAAAGAACCCTGGCATTGGAGCTGTGCTTGGTCTGCTTACAAGCTCCAGCTTCTATAAAGGACTTTGGGCTTGGGTTTATTTGGCTTTTTTAAAAAATATTTATTTAGTGTTCAGTCTTACTAAAAACTTACTGTCTGCCTCACCCTTGCTTGCTAAATTACTGCATCTGTTTTTCTTCCTTGAACCAAATAGACTTTAACTGCCATATGAAAAAGAGAAGGAAAAAACCCTACACATTAAAAATATGGTGGAAAAATATGTGGTCAACTCTTCTGACTTGACAACCTCTGTCTCTGCATATTATGAAGTTTAGACTTCAAAGATTTTTTTTTTCCTTTGGGGAAACTAAAGTCTAGAATTTTCCCTTTTTCTCGAACCTAACTTTTCTTTTCCCTTGGTTGACATTTTGGGATAAATTAATATTTTTAAAAATACATATTACAATATCACAAAGAATGTCCTTAGGCTAATATTATTTAGCTTCAAGGTTTTCCATTCCCATGTGCCCATAACAACCTACAGTATTCAGCTTTCTCTGCATTATCTTCCTATTGTTTCAAGTTTCACTTTGCTGGACAACAAAGATACCTTGTGTGATAATTCTTGATATGTTTACAAAGGTGGAACTGTTTCATCCCCAAAACATTGCAGGTCTAGTAAGCAGTTGATTCCAATGGCTTGATTCCAAAAACAAATTTTGCTTGTTTCTACAGAAAAAAAAAACCCTAAACCAAACAATTGAGAAATTACCAGGTTAAACATTTTTTTCTTATTTACATGCTTACTTGCAATGCATCAGTTTTAACCAAATAATTGTCTATAGTACCTGTAAACATAACAATCATATTAATATGCACCTATTATTTGTCTTGCCTAGTGAACATCATACAATGAAATGAGAACTTCACAGAATCGCAGAATCACAAGGTTGGAAAAGACCTTTAAGATCATCAGATAGTCCAACTGTTCCTGTCCTATGCTAAACCATATCCATAAGTACCTCATCTAATGTCTCTTGAAAGACATTCCTTATAATTACTAACAACGGAAATCTGTAATAATTTCTTAATATTGTTAATGTCGTCTAGGCTTTTCCAAAGTTCCTTTCAAGTGGCAAGTGTATTAAACTGTAAGACATCTCCATTTTTCCTAGCTGTGCATCACTGTGAAGCAGATGTTTGGTATTTGGTATAACAGTCATGTTTATCGTACCTCTTTGTAGTACAGTACGCATTATGCAAAAATGTCTTGTTGGGTGACTTTGCTTAAAATAAATGTTACTTTAGTATCTTCTTCTTACAATGTGTTCAATGCAGCACAAAAGTTCTCAGTGGCTAAACCGTGAAAGACATATACACACAGGCACATGCATGCACATGCATTCATCTAGTTTAATGGGTGTTTGCAAAGCGTTCTGATACTGGAGTCTAAGACATGAGTTGTTCGTTTGAAAATGTTTTAAGAACTGAAAAAGTAATCCTTGTAATGAGAGTGAAAAGTTCCATGTAATTTTATAAGAAAAACATTATTCAAACATCATTCATTCATCACGGATTCCTCCCTTCAGGTGTGACAAAGACATTATCTAACCTCCCAACGTGAAATGTGTTGGAGGTTCATACCATTAAGAGGCTGCTTAAGAATCTAGCAAAGAATTTGAAAGAGTTTGTGTCATAGGAGAGTAAAGAATTCCAGAGAGGAAAGAAAGACTTTAGATAAAACTGGAAAAAACTGCTCTAGAATCATTTGAAGTTAAGGGTTACAGCAGGGCTTACTCTTGGGGGTGGTCTTCAACCATATGTTTTAGGGAGAAATGATGTGTTAAGTATTGGTTTTCAAAAATCTCCTGAATTACAAATGAAATATTAAATTACTTGTGTGTTTGCAAATTATTCTTTGGGTCTTTCAAATGATAATATAGGTATATTTCCTGGCTACAAACATGACTGATTTTCATTAGAAAATTTACATGTGTTTGTGCATGTATCTATGTATGCACTGAATGAACTCTTGGTCATGCTGAATAAAGCCAGAGTAACAGCAGGAAATGGTTCCTGTACAAGTTGCCATCTAATTATTATTTTTAATGTCTTGTTATGCTTTCCTTAGAATTTTGTCATATAGAACATAATATTACCTAAAGGATTTTGCTGACAAAACATTTTTTCATTTCCCAAATGAAAAAAATATGGCTACTGTTTAAAAATGCATA
>VZTU01022742.1:0-13569 GCA_013400835.1 Zapornia atra
CAGCTCTCCAGCCAGGCTCCCCAGACAGCTCTGCCAGAAGATGCAGATGAAGCTTCTACCCACACATTGGCCAATGAGAACACAGAAGTGGTTGAGCTGTGACTCAGGACATGGGGTGGAATGTAGGGGTTATCTGGCTCCACAAACAGGTTTCAGTCATGGGGGGGTTGTAGTGTGACTCAGTCTTGAATTGCTTTGAGGCCCCCTCTCAGCACAGAGCCCCCAGGGAGCTGTGTAGATAGCCAGGACTTGAGTTGTCCTGTGAAAGGAGATGAATGAGGGCACTGCTGCATAGTGAAACGAACTGAAACCCAGGTTGAGCCTTGAATTCCTTCACAAACAGTATGCCCTGAGTCCCAATCAAGCCCCACTACACAGCTGCCTAAGCAGTGAGATCAAGGCAGCATTTGAGGGTCCCCATCTGGCTTCAGTGGGCCCAGACAAAACAGATCTGCAACAGTTACGGGAAGCAGGAACCTGACAGACATGGAGGTGCCTGGGTTGAGCCTGTAAACCTTGGGAAAACCTAATCCATAGGTAAAGAGGGGAGGGATTTCAGATGAGAATGGGGTATGAAAGTGCTGCAAACCCTGACCACAGGTTGCCTGCTTTGCTAGGTCACCCTCTCTGGCAAGAGCACATCATGAATTACTGCCTCACTAGTACATCTGCTGCGAGTTCTTTTTTAGGACCTTGGGCATTTCTAACACCAACTCATCCATGGAGCCAGGGAGGAAGATGAGGGAGCCAAAGGAAGCAGGCTGAGGGAGGCAGGCAGAAAGTGATCTTCCAAAACTCTTTAGAAACAACCCCTGTCTAACTATGGAAGAGAAGTTCTGAAGAGGCATTCACAGAATCACAGAATCTTAGGGGTTGGAAGGGACCTCAAGAGATCATCGGGTCCAACACCCTGCCAAAGCAGCTCCCCAGCTCATATTACATAGATAGGCATCCAGACGAGACTTGAATCTCTCCAGAGAAGGAGACTCCACAATCCCCCTGGGCAGCCTGTCCCAGGGCTCTGGCACCCTCACTGGGGAAAAGTTCTTCCCCAGGTTGGTGCGGAACTTCCTGTGCTCCAGCTTACAGCCATTGCCCCTTGTCCTGTCCCCACAGACACTGAAAAGGGGCTGGCCAATTCCCCCTGCAGCCCATGTCTAAGATACTTATAAACACTAATCAGGTCCCCCCTAAGTCTTCTTTTTTCCAGGCTGAACAGCCCCAGCTCACTCAGCCTTTCCTCCCAGGGGAGATGCTCCAGGCCCTTCAGCATCTCCGTAGCTCCTCTGGACTNCTGGCTCATGGCCAACCTGTCATCTCCCAGGACCCCCAGGTCCTTCTCCACAGAGCTCTTTTCCAACAGGTCACCCCCAGCCTGTACTGATACAGTGGGTTATTCCTTCCCAGGTGCCAGACTTTACACTTGCTCTTGTTGAATTTCATTAGATTTCTCCCTGCCCAGCTCTCCAGCCTGGCCAGGTCTCTCTGGATGGCAGCGCAGTGTCCTGCCTGTCAGCCACTCCTCCCAGCTCTGGATCATCAGGTACTTGCTGGGGGTGGATGCTGTTCCCTCATCAAGGTCCTTGATGAAGATATTAAACAGGACTGGACCCAACACTGAGCCCTGGTGAACTCCGCTAGTCACAGGCCTCCAGTCAGATTCTACTCCACTGATCACGACCCTCTGAGCCCGGTCCGACAGCCAGTTCTCAACCCACCTCCCTGTCCACTCATCTATCCCTTGTATATCTGTATATCCCTTGTATCCCATTGTTGCTTTTCCTTGTGAGAAGGTGGGCAAAGGGGTAAATTCATGAAAGGAGGGAAACTAACAGGAACATGAAACTTCAGAAAAACAGATTAATTCACCCCTAGTACCAAGAGAAACAGCTTTCCAAGGAGACCAGCACAACTGCACAGCTAGCCAGAGCTGGCTCTCACACCTCAGGTAAAGGGCTTTTATCCATCTGGGAAGTTGTAGAAGGGAAGGAGAACAGCAGGAGAAAAGGTAGAGTATAGCTGGTCACAAGGTAAAACTAGGAGATAGGGGAATTATTTCCATGTCTTCCATGAAGACCTAGGCTATGAATGCACAGTTAATGAACACATTAACTGGGAGAAGCATGTAGCATGGGAAGCTCAGTACCTACATCAGCTGCATTTGGAAAGGTCAGGCAGATGGAGATGGTGAGCTCCAAGGTGAGCTGAATCCTTTAGGTGAGCTCAGCTGGAGAAAGCAATGGCAAAAAAGCACAGCTCTTGCAGTAAGAAGGAAGGGCATGCCTGCCTTGGATTTGATTTGTATTACTTGTATCTACAACTGCTTGGGGAGTGCCATGCACATTACCACAGGACCTTCAGGGCTGGAGGAGACCTCGAAAGATCACCTAGTCCAACCCCCTGCCAGAGCAGCATCATCCAGACTAACTCCCACCTTTAAACTGAATCACACCCTTAAATTACCTTTAAACTCATTCCTAAGCATGGGAATGATTAGGAATAAACTGACAAGGCTTCAGGGGTAGATGCTTTAAGTCATAGCTACATTCTGCAAAGAACACAAGATACACTTCAATCACTTCATTTAAGTCAAAAAGCTCTTTGGGAGTCCAAGAACAATCAGTTCTGCTGTTCATCAAGGAGAAACAGAAAAACTCACCCAAAACCTAGGGGTGGGGCAGAAACAGATACAGAATATAAACCAGTGCTTCTATGTAAATACTTTAGGAGACTGGGAAAGCAGGAGGCTGGTGGAGGCAGTCACATGTATGCAGCAAAGCATCCTAACTTCCCAGCAGGAACATGTAAAGCCTCATCTTTGCTTAAATAAGCAAAGCTACACCCTAAATTTTAACAATCAGGACACTCTGGACATCTCTGTAGCTTCCTAGGGAGACAAGGACCCCCAAAACTAATTCAAAGTGCTGCAGCAGCTGGCTGGGCACAAACACAGTCATCATCTTGTGCAGAGAGCTGTGGAGCAGGAAAGGAGATACCCAAGAGGAAGCCAGCAATTACCATGCCCACAACTCTCCAAGCAAGGAAGATTATGAAACTGTTCCCAACCTGACTCCAGCTTAGCACTTACACACCATCAAACAGGCATGATGCAACCTGGCTCATGGGATGTCAAACAGCCAAGGGAACACTCCAGTGATCCCTCCCACTAGCAGAGATCATAGAATCCCAGCCTGGTCTGGGTTGGAAGGGATTTAAAGCACCTGGACTCTGAGCATTCTTGAAGGTAGAAGGAGCTCTTGCTACCTGTGGCTGGATGGACATGGAGGTACAGGGGAGAAGAGCAAAAGATACTGGGCCAAAGTCTCTAGCAGGACTTTAAGCCAAACTCTGACCCACATCAGGTGCATTAAGGTCAGTGTGGAAACCTGAGGCCACCAGAGGGATGAATGAAAGCTCCTAAAAGTAAAGGCCCATCCAAGATGGAACCACCTACAGATGTGAGACAGCCCCAACCTCAAGCAAGTGACACCAAAGGAGGAAAAAGCAGCAGGACTGGGAGAGTTGACAAGAGTGACAGGATTAGCAGGATGAGGATTCCATGCAGCACACTCAGTGATGGTGCAACAGCCAGGGCCAGCTGAGGTGCTAGCAGAGGCAGCCAGGACTCCTGGAGAGCAATCAGCTCCTTGGCAGATGGGACAGAACACACAGTGCTGGTTAAATCTCTTTCAAAGTCCAGAGCAGATACCAAAAAAGGTGTTTGAGTCAGGAAGCAATTCTGAAAGTTCACTTCTGAGAGGTAAATACAACCTGGGGATGAGGAGGCCTCTGCTGGGTTTTTTGTTTGTTTTATAAACCACCTTCAGCTCCATTCAAAGGAGAATGAATTCAACAGAGCTCATACCAAACCCTGACCAGGCAAACTGCCAAGGCACCAGAGGTAAATCCATGAAAGGAAAGGCATTCTTGAGACACCTGAGGCACAAGTCCCCCTGTTCAGGATGGCTGATGACCCACAACTCCAGAGCAGTCCCAAGGGTGAGGAGGCACTTTGTCTTGCTGAGTCCTTTCCAAAAGGATCACATAATACACTGCAGCAGGACAGCAACTAACCCAAAGAGGTCCTAGTAGGGCAAGACAGCACAACCTTGATTACCTACAGGGCTGACAGCCACCTTCATTAAGCACAATTGAGAAGAACATATTATCTGACCCAATTTTAAGCAAGTAACACCTGTTGCCTGGTCCTTCAGCACTCAGTACCCCCCCCCACACTAACAGAAAACAGCAGCACTGCAATAGTCTGCTTCTAACACCTTTTCTCAGGGTAACAAGGCAGGTGAGCTGTGCTCAGGACTGCTCCTTCCCCTGCAGCTAGGCATTAGGGAACCCACATGGGTGAAAGCTGTTATGAATGAAAGCCACAGAAACCAGACTCCAGTGCTGCTTTCACTGACCACTGTTATCTTCATCAGGCCTATGCTGCTAGAGAGCACACATGCTTCATAAACCTCATTTCATCTATTTAGCCCACAAAATTATCCTCCTTCCCAAAAATAAGCAGGAGGTTTGAAGCCTGAGCATTCCAAATTCTGAAAACTCTCCAGATTTACTCAAACTATACAAGAGAGCTGTGGGAAAAGCAGAAGTCAAGACTCCAGACACACACTGGCTTGCCACAATAGAGTCACACCTAACCAGAGGAACACTTGGGAACTACACTTCTGCTCCCATACTTCAAGGAAACTGAAGAGACCCACACAAATGGAGAAATGATTTTCAATATTGCAGCACCACATCTGCCAGAGACTGATACCACAGCTGACTGGTCAAAGGATGCTTCCCCTGAGCCAGCAGTGGCTCTGGCAGCTGGGAAGGGCCATGGGATCCTGGGCTCCATCAGCAGAGGGGTGGCAGCAGGGACAGGGAGGGGATTGTCCCTCTCTGCTCTGCCCTCCTGAGGCCCCAGCTGGAGTCCTGTGTCCAGAGCTGGGGCCCCAGGACAAGAAAGATGGGGAACTGGTGGAGAGGGGTCAGAGGAGCCACAGAGATGCTGAGAGGGCTGGAGCAGCTCCCCTATGGAGAGAGGCTGAGGGAGCTGGGCTGGGTCAGCCTGGAGAAGAGAAGGCTGTGGGGGGACCTCACTGCAGCCTGCCAGTCCCTGAAGGGAGCTGATAAGCAGGAGGGGATTAAACTTTTTAAAAGGGCAGATAATGGCAGGACAAGGGGGAATGGACTAAAGCTAAAGGAGGGAAGGTTTAGATTAGATATTAGGGGGAAGTTCTTTGCAGAAAGAGTGGTGAGGGGCTGGAACAGGCTGCCCAGAGAGGGGGTGGGTGCCCCATCCCTGGGGGTGTTCAAGGCCAGGTTGGATGGGGCCCTGGGCAACCTTGTGTAGCTCCAGGCCTGGAGGTTGGTGGCCCTGCCTGTGGCAGGGGGGTTGGAGCTCTATGATCCATGGGGTCCCTTCCAACCCAGACCATTCTATGATTCTATGATCTAGCCAGGGAGATCAAACATCAAACCCCAGTTAAGTCAGACTCCCTACCAGTAGGTGTGCAGAGTATATAAAGTCTCCAGCATATCAGGGCCAGCAATAAAACAAAGCATCCAGGACCTCAGGGGAGCCCTTCCAACAACAAAACTAACCAAAAGGGAAGAATTATGGGGAACAACTGAGCTCCCTCCCATTATTCAACCAATAGTTTTCATAAACACCAGTATCAGAAGACTGACCCTTAAAAAAATATATCAGGAATTAATTCATCTTATACTGGATTCCTCAGTGAGGTTGTAATTCTGCATGTTGTTATCAGTTGCAAGGCAACACTGTGGTGAGTCTCCTTAAAGTAAATATACACTCAGCAATTCACTGCCCAAGAGAGTCATGTCAGCAGCAAAAGCCCAGAGCTCCACCTGACACTCCATGAGGTTCCATACTTGATGCTCTACCCTGAGCAGGTAAAGGTAAGTTTCCTTATTGATCAAGCAGCAATCATCAACAATACTTCACTAAACAAGCACATCAATGCTCCCCCCCAAAGAGTCACTGAATCTTTGAATCTTAACCCCTAGCAATACTCCCCTGTGCCCAACAGATCATTGTTTATGACCACAGAAGTTCCACTGTCTTACCCTAAAATTAAATGAAACAAACCCCTCCAACTAAGTAGATGTGCTTAAAGGGAGCACAAAAGGAATGCAGCTGTAATTTTTAAGTCATTATAGCACAATACATGTTTCTGTCCACTAAATAACAGTGATATAAAAAAAGCCACAGAAAAAATATCTTGCTAAAAACACACATCTGCTTTAATAAGGCATGAAGACCCCAGAGCATCTGAGCTGACAGAAGTAGTCCACTACCTGTTCTATGTCCTGCCAGCCTTCATGAGTAGGAAAAAACAACTTGGAGGAGGGGATACAAAGAGAAAATAACATGCAGTAGGAAATGCAGGATGTGTTGTGAGGGTGGACAGTTTCATACTTCCTATGGAACTAGTCTGTCATGTTACCTAAAGAAAAAAGCAAACATTTCCAGCCACAGGTGAAAGAACTCTCCAAACAAGCCCACTGCTACTGATCATTTTTAAACAGCTGGTTTTGCCATAGCCAACATAAGGATAGCATGAAGCCACCACACACAGAGCTTTGCTCCCCAGTTACTCCTGTTATGCAATATACATTAAGCAGCTTGTGAAATACAGAAATACAACAGTGAAACTTACAGTATTTAACAAAATCCTTCTGAAAATCTTTCCTAGAATTGACAAAGGCTCTTCCTCTCTCAGTTCCAACTACAAACACATCTGTGTCATATACAGCAATACAGGCAACTTCTGCCTTGGACTTGGCAAGCTCTTTACACTACAAAAAGAAGAAAAAAAGAAAGGTTTTATTACCATAGTTCAAGAGTACAGTTAATAGAAATGTATGTGGTGTCATGTAAAACAGTTATTACTCTGCTGCCAGCAGCCACCGTTCAGAAGGGACCACGAGGAACACAACATCACCCATCAGCCAAGGGTAATTTATACATCTGGAGTGCTTTTCATCAGGAACCTTAAAAGCATTGTAGATGCATTAGTGAAATGAAGGCCTGGTCTAGACCCAGACATTGCAGTGGTTTTAATTAAAATGATTTATGGTATCAGTCCATGTGAGATTACCACTTCTCTGTTAGATAATCATCTTGAGTGTCTCACACCAACTCCCAACTTTCAAGAGGGTGTGAAGGAGTTTTGTTCATCCAGAGCACACTTCTCCCACATCATGTTCTGTTCAGGCAGGTGTGGCTGTGAGCAGGAAGGCTGCCTGCAGTCTGCCCTTGCCCTGGCTCCAAGTCTGCCCTTACCCTGCCTGCTGGGCTCAGGCTCAAGTGAATTCCTCCAGAAGAAGGGCAGGAGTGCACCTTCCCTATGAACACTCACAGGTGTTCTGCTGGGAGAAATTTCTGGCAAAGAATCACAGCCTCCCAGGGGTTGGAAGGGCCCTGGAGAGCTCCTGGGGTCCAAGCCCCTGCCAAAGCAGCTCCCCAGCTCATATTGCACAGGGCGGCGTCCAGACGGGGCTGGAATCTCTCCAGAGATGGAGACTCCACAACCCCCCTGGGCAGCCTGTCCCAGGGCTCTGGCACCCTCACTGGGGAAAAGTTCTGCCTCTGCTCTAACTTGCAGCCAGTGCCCCTTGTCCTGTCCCCACAGACACTGAAAAGGGGCTGGCCATTTCCCCTGCAGCCCATCCTTCAGAGACTGAGACACATTCAGAAGGTCCCCCCTGAGTCTTCTTCTCTCCAGGCTGAACAGCCCCAGCTCACTCAGCCTTTCCTCCCAGGGGAGATGCTCCAGGCCCTTCAGCATCTCCATAGCTCCTCTGGACTCTCTCCAGGACATCCCTGGCTGTTTGATCCCAGGGAGCCCAGCACTGGACACAACACTCCAGGTGGGGCCTGCCCAGGGCAGAGCAGAGGGGGAGGATCCCCTCCTTCCACCTGCTGCCCACACTCCTCTTGATGCCCCCAGGATCCCATGGTCTCTCTCAGCCCCCAGGGCACACTGCTGGCTCATGGCCACCCTGTCATCTCCCAGGACCCCCAGGTCCTTCTCTGCAGAGCTCCTCTCCAGCAGCTCACCCCCAGCCTGTCCTGACTCCAGCAGTTATTCCTCCCCAGGTGCCAGACTCTCCACTTGCTTTAGTTGAGCCTCATCTGGTCTCTCCCTGCCCAGCTCTCCAGCCTGGCCAGGTCTCTCTGGATGGCAGCGCAGTGTCCTGCCTGTCAGCCACTCCTCCCAGCTCTGGATCATCAGGTACTGGCTGAGGGTGGATGCTGTTCCCTCATCAAGGTCCTTGATGAAGATGTTAAACAGGGCTGGACCCAACCCCAGCCCTGGGGAACACGGCTGGTCACAGGTCTCCAGCCAGACTCTGCTCCCCTGATCAGCACACAACAGAAGCCAGGCAGAAAGCCTACCATGCAAAGAGCCTAAGAAAGTTTATGAGATTATCAAGAAGTGGTCACAATGAGTTAACTTCTCAGGGGAATTCAGAAGATCAGAGTTTGCTGCAACCTAGAAAGACACCAACAACTGTGACACGAGAGGAGAAAGTGACACAAAGCCTTCAGAGACCAAACACAGCCCCTGGGAAAAAGGCTTTGCCATCACGTCTCTTATAACCACCCTACTCAAAGTTTCATTGCTTAAGGAAAAAAAAAGTAAAAGGCTTGTTCTTGCTTATTATTTAAGAAATCAATTTTAAAGAACCAGACCTTTGACAGTGTCTCAACTGTAAGGTAAGAGGACAGGCATTTCCACTCACTCAGCCTTAAAGCCCATCACACAACAATCAAATAACCTCTACAAAACAGGTGCTATGCCAAACTTTTGAAAAATAAAGTCTTTTCTGAACAAGTTTTACTGACTTGGTCCAGCAGGTAAGGACCAGGCATTAGCCTCCAGTCTCAGAACACACTCTTGGCCTTTCAAACCTGTCCTGAGCAATCAAGCAATTATTTCCTCTTTGTTTAGCTGACAATATGTATATTTTTCAAAATCATGCCAAGTTGAACAGCAAAAAAGCCAAGATGACTGTTAAGAAGGTGGTTGGCATGATTTTTCCACAAGCAGAGAACAGAGTGACAGCTGGTTGGCCAGCACACAGTAAGGTATATAGATAGAACATCACACCTTTCCTCTTTTTTACACCCAGCAGGAGGCAAAATACTGGTGTAACCCCTGCCTGTGCCAAGAGAGAGTTATAATGCATCTGCTTAACTCCTCCACTGACCATTGACTCAAGAGCTGACATGAGGAATGTAACCACCATCCTGCTTTCAGAGGAGTCCTCATCTCGGATGGATGCTGCTGCTGAGGCAGTTTGGGCCATTCTTCCTCCTGTAAAATGAAATGAAAATACCCTGTTCAGATGTGCACAACAATGCAGGAAAACTGAAGCATCTCCCAAGCAAGCAAAGAAAGAAAATACCCCAAATATTCCAAACCCCAGAACACAGCCCACCACAAACACACACAGGGAAACACACAGGGAAATTAGCACTAAGTGCTCACTCTTATTTTCTATTTATACAATCCCAGCCTGGTCTGGGTTGGAAGGGACCCCAAGGGTCACAGAGCTCCAACCCCCTGCCACAGGCAGGGCCACCACCCTCCAGGCCTGGAGCTACACAAGGCTGCCCAGGGCCCCAGCCAACCTGGCCTGGAACACTTCCAGGGACGGGGCACCCACCCCCTCTCTGGGCAGCCTGTTCCAGCCCCTCACCACTCTCTCTGCAAAGAACTTCCCCCTAAGAGCCAACTGAAACCTTCCTTCCTTCAGCTTCACTCCATCCCCCTTGTCCTGCCAGTGTCTCCCCTTTGAACAAGCTGATTCCCCTCCTGTTCCTCTGCTCCCTTCAGGCACTGGCAGGCTGCAGTGAGGTCCCCCCACAGCCTTCTCTTCTCCAGGCTGACCCAGCCCAGCTCCCTCAGCCTCTCTCCCTAGGGGAGCTGCTCCAGCCCTCTCAGCATCTCTGTGGCTCCTCTGACCCCTCTCCACCAGTTCCCCATCTTTCTTGTCCTGGGGCCCCAGCTCTGGACACAGGACTCCAGCTGGGGCCTCAGGAGGGCAGAGCAGAGAGGGACAATCCCCTCCCTGTCCCTGCTGCCACCCCTCTGCTGATGGAGCCCAGGATCCCATGGCCCTTCCCAGCTGCCAGAGCACACTGCTGGCTCAGGGGAAGCTTCTCATCCCCCATGACACCCAGGGCCTTCTCAGCAGGGCTGCTCTCCAGGAGCTCTTCTCCCAGGCTGGAACTGTGGCTGGGATTCCTCCAGCCCAAGTGCAACACCTCACACTTGGGGTGGGATAACCCCACCAGCCTCTGCTGCCCCATCCCCAGCTGACCCTCTGGAGTTCAGTGGAGCAGTCAAAATAGTTTGACAGTTATTACTCCTTTATAGTCACTCTTAAAGTGTGCCAACTCTGCTGGCAAAAGCAAAAACAAATCCTGAGGATTAATTATGTCTTCAATGTTGAAAGTCTCCTGAATGACATACAAAAAAAGTGTTTAAATCTGATTTTTGGGTGAGGTGTTTTCATGTCACTGCTCAAATTCAGGTTTTAATTTTAGCAGCTTAATTGGGACTGCTTAGCTTTGGAGTTCATTCCACAGCTGAATAATATGTGAATTCAAGTTTCATGTTCTGGATACTGACCCTGTCATCTCTGTGGCCAGGGTTTTGGGGCAGAGTGGTGGTTTTGTTTGAGCCAGGCCACTCTGAAGTGGCAATGACATGAAGGATTGTTCTGATATTTGTGTTACAGCTCTGACTTGCCATTTCTTTTCAGCACTGTTAATACTGGTGGCTTTTTGCCTTGGGGTGTACTCTCACACATGCCTGGACAGAAAAAAACCCAATGTAAATCTATGCATTATGCATCTTTGTAGGCACAAAGGGTTTGTGGTCTAGTTATGGCCTGACATGGTAATTTTTGAATGTTTAGCTCCAGCTTTGGATGAAATAGCAGGAAATAGCAGGCTGCAGGGGGACCTCATTGCAGCCTGCCAGGCCCTGAAGGGAGCTGATAACCAGGAGGGGATTCAACTTTTTAAAAGAGCAGATAATGGCAGGACAAGGGGGATGGATTAAAGCTAAAGGAGGGAAGGGTTAGATTAGGAGGGAGAATGGCTCGGCTGGACCAAGTCCCAGCCTGATTCCCTGCAGAGCCACACCAACAGCCATCCTGCCTCAGTGGGGGACAGGCAGGACATCCTAAGCCACCTTGCTACTGCTGCACGTGAGGCCACAGCCTTGGCATCTTGGACTCAGATCTGACCAGGACTTAGCTTAGGTTATCAGTGCACTGCTCTCTTCGTAACATTTGGAAGGGCCCTTCCAACAGAGCCTTGCCATCTAACACACCCATTCTCCTCTAACCAGTTTCTGTGGTGCCAGATCAGTGCTTAATGTCAATTCAAGAGACATCCCACTGCACCATGGCAGCACAAGAGTATGTTTTCCTACCCACTTGACAGCAAGTCACACATGAAAGATTTCATTTTCACCTCCACATTTCACCAGTTTCTCCCTTTCAAAAAACAACTGTGTCCACTATCCTCTTTACCACTGGGAGAGTGTTTATTATTAAAAAGAGTAAGCTATGGTTCAGTAAGTCTAATGAAACCAGTTGCCTTTCCAAGATCAGGCCCTTAGGAAGTGTGTGACACCACCATCAGCCAGTGCAAAGCCTTGAAAAATGTGTTAACACCTTAGCTATTACCACCAGGCTACAGAGGTCCACCTCAACACCATCCTTCCACCAAGTACAAGCTGGCTGCTGGAGCACCACTGATGATCTATGAACCTTATATTGCTAAAAAAGAACCTCCAGATCAGTTAATATTGGTTATAATTATCTCTAAATCCTTCAGTGTACCTGTGCCAAGATGAGCCTTTACCCAAGTAATTGGCTGTAACAGCGAACAAAGTCTTACAAAATGCACAGGGATGCCAAGGATGGAGCACTTAGCCAGCTCTCTGGGGGGTGGTTTAACCCAGCCAGCAGCTCACCCCCTGCCCCCCATGGGATGGGGAACGAATCAGAAGAGTGAGAAAACTCCTGGGCTGAGATAAAGGCAGTGTACTAGGTAAAGGGAAAGCCCTGTGCACCAGCAAAGCAAAGCCAGGGATCCCTTCCCTGCTCCCCAGGGCAGGCGGGTGCTCTGCCATCCCCAGCACAGCAGGGCTCCATCACCTCACAGGGACTGGGAAGACAACACCATCACTCCAAATGTCCCCCCTTCCATCCTTTTCCCCCAGCTTTATGTGCTGAGCATGACACCACAGGGTCTGGAATGTCCCTTTGGTCGCTGGGGGCAGCTGGCCCAGCTCTGTCCCCTCCAACCCCTTGTGCCCCCCCAGCTACTCGCTGTGGGGAGGGGTGAGGAGCAGGAGAGGCACCAGCTCTGTGCAAGCACTGCTCAGCAGGAACAAAAACATCCCTGGGTTTGCAGCACAAACCCAGAGCACAGCCCTGTACCAGCTGCTGAGAAGAATATTAACTCCATTCCAGCCCAAACCAGCACTCTGCCAGAGGAGGTCACTGATTTAGAGCTAAATAACCCTCTGTGTTTTCCTTTCACAAGGGAAAAAATCAAAGACCCAAAGCAGCACCTTGTCAGGAAGTCAAATCAAACCAACATGTCTCTCCCTCTGTGTTTCTTGCTGGCTTCTACTTTTAAGGACCAAAACCCAGAACTACTCAAGGGAAGACAGAACAGAACCACAAGACAGTTCCTTTCCATCTTCCCTGCAGTCATACAGGGGCAGACAGGCCAATCCTGATAAAGCCATCACTGAGGGATGCTCTCTGGTACCTGCCTGTCACACACAAAAAGCAAAAGCAAAATTATAATTAAGTTTTATGACAAAAAATTGCTATTTAAGCACATAAAAGAATACCCACAGGAACGCACGGGGGGGGATGGAATATGTGTTTCTTAGAGTCTTAAGAAGCAACAGCAACATGTTTTTACCCTTCACCAGGTGTAATGCAATGTATTCCCAAAATGAGACACGTATCCATTGGCTGCTACTCTCCAGAACCACTGGGTTGGAAAAGCCCTTTAAGATCATCAATCCAACCATTCCCATCCTGAGCTAAACCAGATCCCTAAGTACCTCATCTCCCCTTTTTAAACACACCCAGGGAAGGGGACTCAGCCCCTCCCTGGGCAGCCTGGGCCAGGCCCCAACAACTCTGCCAGGGAAGAACTTTTCCCTCCCATCTGCTCTGCCCCTGCCCTGGCACAGCTTGAGCCCATTGCCCCTTGTCCCATCTCCTGTCCCCTGGCTGAAGAGACCATCGCCCACCTCTCTGCACCCTCCCTTCAGGTAGCTGTAGGTGGGGAGAAGGGCTCCCCTCAGCCTCCTCTTCTCCAGGCTCAACACCCCCAGCTCCCTCAGCTGCTCCTCAGAGGATTTGCCCTCCAGCCCCTTCCCCAGCCTGGCTGCCCTTCTCTGGACTGGCTCCAGGACCTCCATGTCCTTCTGATGGGGAGGAGCCCAGAACTGGACCCAGCACTCGAGGTGCAGCCTCCCCAGTGCCCAG
>VZTU01022747.1:0-33200 GCA_013400835.1 Zapornia atra
GTTAAGGTTTGGGTTTTTTCCACCTAATCTGTAGGTAGATGTTTCAGAGTCATTGAGAAGCTACGGCGGCTCTCTCTGGTTAACTACTTTGGTAATCCTACCTATTTGGTAGAAAACTATGCACTGACTTGGATCTCATTATTTCAGCTTTACTCTTTTCCAGTGTATTGCAGTCTTACTAGGATGTATTCATAGGGTTTCAGCAAGATACATCATCTTTCATGTATCTTAACAAGAAATGTAGCAGAAAATTGTCTTTGCTTCACACAGAAGGTAATTTACTGAACAATACAAAACAAATTAGAAAGTGGTTATGATTGTGGGAATTTCCTTGTAAAACTTAGTTTTTTCAGAAAAAAAAACCTTTCAGTGCTGTGACTTAGAGTGTTTGGATTACCAAATCTATCTAAAAACTCCTGGGAAGCTGTAGTTTATGAGAATTTTTATTTTTGGAGCAACATAATTTCAAGTCCCTGTGAACTGGATGCAAAAGAATCGCTCTATCAAAAATTAGCATTCTGATGTCTGTTTTTAAACTGAGACACAGATTGCATAAGTGGTCATTTTGTAGATAATAACTAACTAACCATAAGGAACTAATGAGATTTGTTGAAGCCTATGAGAGAGAAGGAAATCCTCCAGAACTCAGGAAGTAGAATTTGTTAGCATCTCTGCTCTGCAGGGGACTGCGTTCTTCTGCCATTGATGTTTCAGATTCTCCACAAGGTCAACACTTCCTTTTCATTCCATTTCTCACAGTGGTTTTTTTTGTTGTTATGGGGTTTTTTTAAAAATAATATATTTGCTGATTCCTGGCTTTTCATTCCAGTCCTGTTCTTGCTCATCTACCCTCCATTTTTATCCCCAACTTCCTTATACAGCTAGCACTTTCCACTCCTCTCCTTTCCTTAATTATTCTTGTTCATTCCTGTGTTCAGAGCTCTTCTGTTTCTTTGCAGCTGTAGTTTGTGTCATAGTGGTCTGTTCTTCCAGGTCCCACATGTGGCATCTTTGCTCACCACATCTCTCCATACACAAATGCTGATCATATCCTCTGTAGACTTTGGTTTCTCTCAAGTAGCTTTCATTTTTGTGCTACCTGAGTTCAGCCAACTGGGCATTGAAAACAGAGGAGAGAAAAAGAATTCACTGCTTCCTGCATCTCACTTACAGGGAAAGTCTTGCTTAGTCTGGACTCTTTGGAGATTTCTGCAGTGAAGATTCACCAAATCTATGCTAAGCATGTTCGGTCCCTGGGTTTTTTTCCCCAAGTTTTGCCACTTAGTGTAATGCAGCAGAATTTCTCAGGAGTGCGTAGAAGTGCATCCCTAGGAGAATTCATTCCACTGTTAGTTTTCTAATTCCTGTTTTAAAATGTAAAAAGTATTCAAATTTCTTTAACAAAAAAATCAATGAAATGGTGAAGAGAGGGGGGGAATAATTTATTTCTGTAATATTTCTGCTCTAGCTGAAGTTTTCAAATGAGACAAATTCACTTCAACAGATTTTTGCATGTAAAATTGTAGTTTGCACAGTTTAATAAAGCTATCAGCAATTGAAAATGAGAAAGGAGATAGCTTTTTCCCTGTTGTTAAATGATCAGTTTGCTTATAATATATACATTTGAAGATTATAAAAACTATCTATGTCTTTAGAGTTACTGTCTTAACTGTGCTTCATAAGAAAATAGGATTGTGAGGTGCTCTGCATTGCTTAGCAACTGGGTTCTGTATTTCAGTGTATCTGTATATTTTTTTTTATTAGGAAAATATTTTTGTACAGGACATCTTTAGTGTAATTACAGAAAACCATCAAGCTCTAGGTTACTTTCTAAAAAAAAAAATACAGCATGAACTCTCATGTAATTAGAGGTAAGACTGTTTTGCCCTTATGTGCTCCTTTCACCTGAGGATCAAGTGTCTTTTGCAAACATTACATAAGCCTCACAAGTTGTTACCTTATAGAAAGGCTCATATACTGGCTCCTGCTATTTCCTTTGCAGGAGTTACAAATGAACTACTTCCCTTGAGGTTCATCTAGAGGTTTGAATTCATTGTGTATTGAGCTGTAAGAGGAAATCTTCAAAGTGAGTCTATCTCTGCTCATTAACTTGCCACTTCTTTCTCCATTTTCAAAAGTTTTATGGCATAGTTGTGCAGATAAGGTGTGATAGAAGATATGTTTTGACGGGCGATTGCTCTTGGGCTGTGAAAATGAAGAGAGCATGTGAATTCAGCAGCTCTTCAGCTACTCAGAGGCTCTTAGGTTGTTTTTATTCATGGACAAAGTTTTATGAATAGGTCTGATTTCTGATCCCAACTATCAATAGGACCCAGTTATTTTTCTGTGGATCCTACTTTTCAGTCTAAAGGAAGCTATTATATCCCCCTTCAAATGGGTATTGCGATGTCTGAAAAGCTTGGGATCTGCTAATGAAAAATCATATGAAGAGCTAGTATGAATGTAATGACATGCAAGGTCTGAATTAAAGGCATATTGTTATTGGCTGAACAGAATTATTTATTGTCACTTTATTCCCTGGATTATCCTTAAGACTGCATTTTTTTTTTTATTAGCACTCTTGTTTCTCCCTTCTGTGATGCAGCATCTTCATTGGCACTTTTTTTTCCTTGCCACTGTGAGTATCATAATTAAGCAGCCACAAACAATTGCTTTTAAATCCCCAGCAGAAAGTGCTTTGCCTGATCATTAGAAAAATAATAGTTTCATTTTACCTGCCTTGCAGATTAGACATAATTGTAGTTGATGCAGAGTAAACCTTCTAAAAGCAAAAAAGCCCTCAAAACCCAACCCAAAATCTTTAGTTAAAAATTGAATTATTTGTGCTATAATTAATTAAAATGAAACATCATTTAATGACAAAATTGCTATCTGAACTGATAACTGATTTCTCAGTTGTAAGAAAGTTTTTTGAAAGACAAATTCTAAGAGTAGAAAAACTTGTTACCATTTTCGATATAGCTAGTAGTCTTCAAGATAGAGAAATAATTTGTGCTTTAAATACAAAATCCCATGAGAGAATTGTAGCTGCCAAGATCTGACCGTATCCAGGATTATATGTGCATGAAAGTCAGGGTTTCTTTCAAGCTGATGACCTTGTCCTTGCAGCATTTCCGTCTTCCCCCTCATCGTGACACCTCCAAAAAGAGCTGCTATTGAAGTGGTAGACTTCCTTCTAGATAATACAGACTCCACTAAGCCTGCTTGGGAATGAAAGGAGACCAAGCTTTATAGTTTAGTAGCATTTCATTACAGTTCCTATTAGATACTGAGCCTGTTTTATAGAGCGCAGAACAAGGGGGAAATGGTGTCCTAGGAAGCTGCATGTTTTAGGTGTATGAGTATAGGTTCTGAGGACTTGATTATACTTCATTCAAAACTGTCTTGCTACTTCTCTTTGTTTACAGGTACTTTGTGGTCCAGTGTAAGTAATCACAACTTACCTTACTCAGCAGGTGAAGTGGGAATTGTGATTGGAAAGCTATGTTGATGTTGCTTTGGACTAATTTTAAATTAATTATTTTGAAAATTTTGTGAACAGAAACTATTCCTTTCAGACTTAATACATTAAAAACTCAGTTCAATTTTGGGAGCATTTTAAGGACAAAAGGCAGATACCACAGAGGGCTGCTCAGGATTTAGGAAACTACCCCATTGCAATAAAGTGCAGTTCATTGTCCGCACAGATCCTTTCCTTGGAACTGATAATCTGTCCAGTTTAAACCTTTGGGTTTTCTATGAAAGAGAACTAAAAGTAGGTTGCTCACTGATTATGTGGGTATCTTTTAATGACCTTCATGCCCTTTCTTATTTCTCTGGGCTACAAAGTACTTAGTTTATTTAAACTAGACTATGCTAAACAGGAGAGTCCTATCCTCCAAGTCTCTTGAACGCAGTGGTGCGTGCATAGAAGTGTGGCATGTCAGTTCAAATTGTTGTTGTGGATCAGAGAGGAGTTCTGAATCCAGGCCACCAGAATCCTACTCATCTCTGAAGTTCCCACGCTGTTATAAATTATCACAACTGTTTAATCTAAACTGTTAAACCAGTATATTTTGATATTGCCAAAATGAACAGTTTGGATGTGGTTTTCATGTGGTAAATATCCATTCAAAACTATTGGCTGATTTTTATCTGAATTCTGTGTCATTCTGGGTTGATTAAGTTTTGTTTGACTGGCAAATAGTTCGTTTCCTCCTACCTTATTATAGCTCAGCACTTGTGATTTGACTCATCAGCCAGCACAGTATGGGTCTCTTCTGAATCTGATGGGAAAGAGAATAGCTCTGGCCATCTGTAAATGGGCTCCTCATTATTTTCATTCTAATACCAAATTATTCTTATCATGAGATAATACTGTCTGCAGTATAAATATTGCGGTTGTCATAGGATTCCTACATAGGAGTCTGGACAGAGGAAGAAACCCCACATAATTCTCCTGTGCTACCAAACCAGGAACCCCTGCACTAGTGACTGGCATGTCCACAGCTGCTGTGACTTGTGTGAGCGGTGTCCTGGTGCCATGCCAGACTGATCTGATGGAAATGTAAAGGTTGGTTTAAGGTCCCTTTGCACATTCTCTTCTTCTTTGTCACATACAGTCTGCCCTACTGAGCTGTGATTGAGGTCTTAGATCTATGAATATATAATATTTTATTTGCAGATGCTATGATTAAAAACAAAGGACAAGGAAGAGGGGAATACATGCTAATGATATTTTGTTTCTGCTAGATTAGTAGCAGCTTGCTAAAGTGGCCTGCCATCAAACAGTATTTATAGCAATGTATAAAACATATTAGTGACATCCCTTTTAAATTCAAAAGCTTTAGCTAATATTACTGTCTGCATTCAAAGCAGATCTCAGTGCCTAAAAGCCGGTCAATAAACATTTTAGTACTGCTCTATTCCAGTGATCTGAATTCAATAATGTTACCTTTCCTGAAGCTGCAAAATGGAAAGTGAAAGAATGATTTATGAAGCTTAGCTATGCATGGCCAGATAAGAAAGCTTTAACTGATGCTTGCAGGATTCTCTTTAATGAAGTACAAGTTGCCAAGATAAGTTTAGGTAAATGAAGCCTCTGTCACAATATGTTACAGCAAAAGAAATGACAGACACAGCAGAGCAGATGGAGGTTATTACAGAACAGTGGTGTCAAGAAATGTAGTCTAGGTAACTGCACAGAGACAGAACAGATGCATTAGGCTTGTTATTAACAATTTCATGATACCAACAAATATTTATATAATCTGTTTAAATTAAGCCGAGCGAGCTTCTTTCCTTAAATTGTCATTTAGCCTTCATTGAGAGCATATTTCTAAGCCATCACTTTTGTTTTTGGAGTAGAATACTTTCAGTTCCGCCCTCCATTTTTGATGTTGTCAATACCTACAGAGTTCTGGTGCTTTTCTCTTCAAAATGCTTTTTGATGTTCTGTCAATAAAGCAGACATTTTAAAAATATTATGCAGTGTTAATTTAAATGAGTAGAATTCCTGTTGTCTTTTTTTAACATCCTAATTTAACATATAACAGCCTATTGTCAGTTAAATGAGATAAGTAAGCCTATGCTTGACTCTCAAGGCACAGGACCTAGAATTAGCACATGTGAGAAACTTAGCTTGAATTAATGCCCTTTTCAGAGAAAAAAAAAGGAACTAATCTGCATTTGCACTTTGATCTGGCCACTGCTATCTTATACTGAGTAGGTAAATGATTTTTAGGGAAATGTATCAATCAGTAGAGAGCTAATCCTAATACGACTTTTGAGACTACTCAAACATTAAGCATGTTTGGTGATTGTTATTTGAAGAACATGCTCTCTGCTTATAGAATTCTTAGGAGTTGGGGCATTAAAAAAATTATATTTAAAAAAAATATATTTTAAAAAAGCTTTTCAATTTCAAACTACAGTATCAAGAAAATAGAGTTTTGTTCTTTACATCCTGCCAAAAAAGCTGTGCTAGCTTCCAAATTGAGGTCTGTCACACCTGTAGGATGAGAACCTCTGTGCTGGGCAGACAAGTACATTGGGTTTCTCCACAAATGTGCATAGGGTCAGATCTCACATGGTTATGTGACACCATCCACCTACTTTGTCAGGGTGCTTTGTTCTTATGTTTCAATATGGCTACTGAGAACCTAGCACTGAAGCCATGTATGGTTTACATGCACTGACACTAGATTAATTTCATAGATTATTTTAATGGTGTGTCTTTTTGAGGTGGGGAGGGGAGCTAAAGGAGAGTATGTTATGCAGTGCACCTTTTGGCCTGCTGACAGAAATGACAACCAGGGGATTGCATTGGGAACTGTGGGGTCCACTGTTCTGCTTCATGTCCTGAACGGTTTGGCATACCGTTTTGATACCCCTGAAATGGATTTTCCTGCACCTATTTTCTCTGCTTAGAATGGAACAATAGTAATAAGGAAGAGTTAGCAAATAAGTGCCTGCTTCTCCATCTGTTCGGTATTTTTATTTTAGATTTTTGAATATGTAATACCTCCAGAAGAATTAATATTAAACTGATCAGCAGAGGCTTTCTCTTTGGTACAGTTAGATACAGAAATAGATTTGTTTGTTTCTCTGCTGCTTCGTGTGTCAAAGTTTTCACCTTCCCTTCCCCACTTAAGAATTAATGGCTCGGTCTTGTTTCTATGATCACCTTTGTTCCAAGGCTTAAATTTTTCAGCCTTCTGTGATGTTAAAGTCTCTTTCAGTATCTTTCCTACGCTGGTCAGTGTGGGAAGAATGAAGTAAAAGGAAGAGTAGAGAAGAAAGGTGAGGGAATAAAAGTAGGAAGAAGCAAGGGAATCTGCAGGCATGATTTTTTTTTTTCCTGTGGCTAACCACATAACAGGAAGGATCTGCATTTGCTTTGTTTAGTTGATGTGCTTCTCTAACATTGTGGAATTGTCATTGCTTAATAAATGAGTGACATTTACATTGAGGCAGCACCCTACCTCACTGTGAAATCTGTGTATTACCATAGTGTGTGCTTTTGGTACGTCTGTGCTGTCTTCAGCTCTAGTCTGATAATTTGTGGAGAGTGTTTTATAATGAAACATGAACCGATACCGCCAAACTCACTTAATGTGGATAAATTTTGTGGTTTATTTCTCCAGATCTGAAGGTTACCGGCTTTAATTAAATCTGGTTTTGCTGGATTTTTTTTTTCCTCTTTTATTTTAGACAAAATTCTTCCAGCCTGTGAAGAACTAAAACATCTCAGTGTTGGTTTTGCTGATTTGTTATGCTTTTTTGTAACAATTTATCCTGCATGTAAACAAAGAGAGATTCCACTCAGATGTCACAATCAGCTCAGTGTTTCTTGTGGTATTTTAATAATAGTTTCAACAGCAGTGCCTTTTTATCCCTGCAAGTTGTCTTTCCTACTGCTGTGTTGGGGGGTGGAGGGATGCAGAGGCAGTTTTAGAGAGCAGGAACTAGAGACTGCAAGGGACTGAGAGCAGTAATTCTGT
This sequence comes from Zapornia atra, assembly GCA_013400835.1. Taxonomy (NCBI): domain Eukaryota; kingdom Metazoa; phylum Chordata; class Aves; order Gruiformes; family Rallidae; genus Zapornia; species Zapornia atra. The sequence continues at coordinate 7,503 of VZTU01022747.1, forward strand.
GAGGCATAGAACTAGCTTCTTGTATTTTCTTCATGTGTTATTTGTCTTTAGGACTATTACAGCTAGGCGAGTGTAATAAAGTCTGTGATTTATTTTTTTTTTGTGTTCACAAAATCTGAATGTTATCTGGGTTATGTAGATTCTGGTAGGCTCTAAAAGGAGAAGGGAAATTAGTTTTTGCATCACTTGGTCTACACAATGAGCCAGTTAGAAATAAATTTGTCTTTTAATAAATCAGAACATGAATCTGTACTAGGAAAACAAAATGAGACCTGCTATTACCAAAATCCATGGAGTGGTTGTAGGTTTCCTTTGTACCCAAAAAGAGAGAAGATCGGTAAGAAGTACAATCCTGTGTACCTCTCCTCCCCCAGGATGTTTGACAGGGATTTCAGAAACTTATGTTCACAAATAATTAGTGAACATTCGAGGGAAAGCTTAACAGGTGGCTTAGCTGTCTGCTTCTAGTCTTTTTGTTCATTGTGCTGAATTATGACCAGAGTGGCAGAAGGACCTGGAAGTATTTAGGCATCTAAAATCCCATAAATGCAAAATACTTTCATTTCTTTTATATTTTCTTAAAGCAAAAGTGCATCTTTTCCCCATTCTTTTCAGCTGCCTCTCTGCTAGGAGAGGTCGTGGAGTTTGAAAGATGAGGGACATACTAAGCAACATAGTGCACCTCTGGGGCTAAGACACGGTGATGAATCTGGTAGACAGAGCAGATTATTTTCTTCCCTTAAATTAAGGATCGGTGGTACTCTGAATTCTGTGAAGGAGAGATACCAGCCCTTCTTTGCTTTGGTGTGGCAGGCACAGTTAAGGTTTCCAAGCACTTTAATCCCTCTGTCTTCCCAATGTCTGTGGCTCAAAAAATTGTGCTTTATTCCTGCCTGCCTGCCTCCCATCCACTGTTACCACTATTGGTTCCAGGGACAGTCATGGCATCAAAGACCCTGTTGTCTAGCAGTAACAGAGGCTTCCATAGAGCTCAGACCCTGAACAGAAAGTTAGTTACTTAACTTATCAAATCTTAAGTTGCTTCTGCCACTCTACAATATGGTTTCTCAAACTCATCTCAGAAATATCAGCATTATTCAGGCAGGTCTGCCTCAGAGTTTTGACCTTCAAAATTAAGACCTGAATCGCATGCAATTTTTCATATGGTTTGGTTTCAATGGTTCATGCAAGATGCTTGACTCAATTAAATAGAGAATTAAATCATAATTAGTTCAGAGTTAAGGGAATCAATCATATTGAATGGGGCACCTAGAAGCTTCAAAGTGAGAAGCGTTCCTTTTCAACTGCAAGGGAAAATGAAAGGAAGACAAACATAGCTTTCTCTTGTTTTTATTTTTAAGAGCAGTAGGTAAGATTTAAATAAAGCTCCTAGTAAGTAGTGAGAATAATAATAAACTAATTCATACCTAGGGTGCTCAGGCAACTGTAAGTTCAAGGCAAATACTTCTACTCAGAAAGTTATAATTAAAAATGATAATAATATACCAAATACCAAAGGAAGAGCTATGATGGAAATATGTGATAAATCAACTTTATTCCGTCTCGTAGTACTGACATAAAGAAGGATTCCACTGAAGAACTTTCAGCTTTGATGAAGTGACATAGGTCTTTCTTGCTACTTTAACAAAAGCTTGCACTAGATTTAATCCCATTCTGTTTGAATCATCTCTCTCTGCCCCCCCTCCCTTGACAATTTATAAAGATTCATTTGGATCCATCAAGGCAATGTTCTACTATTGTGTGTGTTTGGTGTGGTTGTTTTCTTATTGGTTGGGGAATTTTTTAATTGGTGTAGGGGATATTTTGGTGTGGTGGGTTTGTTTGGATTTTGTTTGTTCATAGTTTTTTTTTTTTGTGGGTGGTTTTTGGTTTGTTTGGTCTTTTTTTTTTTGTTAAAAAAACCCACAAAACAACCCCAAACCCAACAAACCAACACAGCTCACCAACAAAGCAAATAAAACTCCACAAAAAACTCCAGCTACCTGGATATACCATGCAACTGTTTTTATTAGGGCAGTTTAAATTTGTTTCTTTAACCTTTAATTTAATATAAATTTTAATTTAATAGCCTGAATTTCTGTGTACCTTTGACCTAACTTTTTTATCTTGTCATATTTCAGGGGAAAAAAAAATCTTCAATTTTCATTTCTTTATATGAGACTGTAATTTGGTATACCTCTGCTAGGGAAACTGATGCTTACAAATGGAGTTTGAGCAATTAGAAGTTTTTCTTTCTGGGTTAGTGGGTTAAGTAGATACTTCAGAATTCCCCAAATTTGAAAGTCCTATTCAAACCCAGTTAAAATTTAGACCATGGTGGAACTGATTAACTACATTCCTGGCTTCACAGGACATTTTTTGTTGTGAAGGCAAGCTTGTAGAATAACTAACTCTTTTACAAGCTAATAGAAATACCATTAATCTGTATAAAACTGTCCTTTTACAATCTCGTTTTCTCTACATATGATAAAGTTACCATTAATGTTCTTCAGGGGTGCTGTTCAGCAGTGAGGAGTAGTCGCTTGAATTGGTGTGCTGCCTGATCTATCAAAAAAAATGCAGTGCCTAAAATTTGCCTTGTGGGGCACTTTGCTTTCGAGGTCTTGTGATTTATTCTTTGTGCAGCACGATGTCAAATGTCCAGGCACAGCATTTCTGTCAAGCTAGCTTGGAAATTATGTAGGTAAATGCAGAAATTTTCTAGTACATATTTCATTAATACTTGATTATTTATTTTTTATTAATATGTAAGACTTGGGTCTTCAAGATACTGTTTTGAAACTATATACTATAATCTTTGTTAGACCTGGACTAGCAGATCAAAGTCTATAGTCAAAGTTTTGACTCCTCAATTGTGAACAGCAAAAGGTTTATGCACTCCACGGTATCTATATGGTTCTCTTCATTCAGTTTCCACAAGCACTGTGTTCATGTTTAACTTGCTTTCACTAGCATTTGTACTAGCTGTGTAAGTGGAAAAAATAAGCTCTTGGAGATTTCCTAAATAATGATTTTTTTCTGAACTTCTCAAAGTTAAAGAAGTGAATAGAAGGGTGTTTGTGAACATATTTAAAAAAAAAAGTGTACAAACTGTCTGAACAGTATAATTGGATGTCCAAATTTCAGAAACTGATAAAACAGCCTGAATATCCATTTTCTCTGGTGATAAATTTTTGTTGTGCATAAAGTTGTGGTACCTCCTGCAAACTAACATTTTCCAATAGCCTAAAAGCCACAGAGTAAACTTTTCCTGTAATTTTTAAAGTGATACATATTAAAGTACAGAGAATTACTAGTCAGACTAGCTTGTGCAAGTTTACTCTTTGAAGGCGTTTGTATAATGTCTTCGCTAGCTAAGGAGACAGAATTTCTGTTACCTATACCAGTTTTTTGCATGCAGGCAGATGGGAAGAAGCAGCCATAATACATGCACTGCTTTTGGCTCTATTTCTTCTTAAAAGCTTAGGTATTGCGCCTGTTATTTTGAAGAATTTAATTTGATTTCTTAAGAGGCTTATGTCTGAACTACTCTGTTTTATTAGGTCCCAGCAGTTTGTGGTATTGATCTTTTAAAGTAAATACTAAGTGATTCAAATGGAAGCTTTCTGAAACCTCACTCACAATTATTTTTTATTCCTTAAAGATAAGCATTTATCTTATATCTTCAGTACATTGAAAGAACAGTCTATCATTTAGTATGTCCCTCATCTGGTGACCAGTGAAAGTCAAAATCAGATGAGCTAATCCTCTGCTCAGTGGTGCAGCATTGATGTGGGAGAGCCAGTTATGGAAAGACTCATTCCAGGTTCTTTGGATGCATCTTTCCTCACTGATGTGAATTCACGTCAGTTTGCTGAAGAAAGAAACTGTTCAATGAAAATAAGCTTTACCTTTATTTTTAACTTAAATGTATATTGCCAGTTACTTTACTGTTGGTCCTAAGTAGAAAACTTCCAAAACAGTGGACTTTTTTTTTTTTTTCCTTTCACTTTTTCATTGTTAAGTACTTATATTTGAGATATTTGCTACAGCATAGCTGGTCATGGTTTTAAGCAGTTCTGGACAGATTTACAAGGAAGCATAGATTTGGTTGAATATATAGGATATTCAGACATTTGTATGTCTGGTTCCTCATGTGAGATAGTGGGCACATTGATCCTCCCTTCTTAAATGCAGACGTTAATTCGTTGACTAAGCAGAAGCTTTCACACCAGACACACTAATCTGCAAGTGCTGGGTTGCTCCCTGTAGAAAGCTGTGACTGGCTCCAAAGCACCTGATTACTAGCTGGGGAGTAAGAATCAGAGTAAGCATGGGTGTGTGGTGCGGAGCTCTGCAGGTTTCCCAGCTCAGAGCTCTGCGCAGAGCTTTGTTGCACAACACGTGCGAGTTCTCTTGTTGCACTAGGCAAAGGGACATGGCAAAGTTTTAAAATACACTCATGTCAGTTACTTTGGGAAAGGAAGAAACCCCTACCAATACAAATAATAGCCATGGGATATCTTTAGGTTTTGCCCGCTCTGTGGCAGATAGATGGTATTTATTTCTTTGTCCTGTTTGGAACAGCTCCATTAAAAACTAAATAATTTGCTTTCTTTGTGTTTCCTAGTCAGAATACTGCTGTGCTCTTTAAGCTGTCACTAACTGGAACAGGCTAACAATATAATCGTAATGGGTTGATGGAATATAAAGTGAGGAACGTTTTGCTAGAATAAAGTGCTCTTATCCTTATCTCTGGTCTGTGAATACAATAGTATGATAAATGTATTGTGTGAAAGTGTTATGTTAAGGAGGATAAATAATATCCCAAGAAAAATCTCACTTCTGATTATTGAAGTGATTTGTGATACCTTTATCAATCTGTATCCCAAAAGCATAACAGATATTTTCTGCTGGATTCCTTATGAAATCAATACTAACAATTTTCAGAGAAGGAGTTCAAATCAGATGAGAATTTTTTGTATGTTGTGACTTGCCTTTTTGTATTCTAGTTATTGTTATTTATACCAGCCTTGGAAAGATTAAAAAAATGGGTGGCTTGTGTCACAGATAGTCCTCTCTCTATTACAAGCCATACATTATTTTAATTTTTTCCTTAGACTCTTCTTTTCTCTCCATTGTTTAAGGATAGTGGATCTCTTCACACACACATAGAAACAAGGTTTGAAAGCTTTTGGTAAATGTCATGAGGGGGAGTGAATTTGCCAACCATGGGATGTTTTTTCCCATTTGGTGAACAGGGACAGGAACACTGTTCTGCCCTAAGTACACTCCTCTCTGAACATTAAAATGGTTTCAAAATACATGAGCACTTTTCTTTACTATGTGAGTGTTGACCACTGACCCTTTAGAAAATCTTGTTCTTTAATTTGATGGATGCTATATGTATGTCGCAGAGGGAGAAGTGATGCTGACAGGACATAAGCTAACCTTTCTACAAGTTCTGCAAGAGGGATGCTAATGGTGAACAATTCTGGAAACTGGAACAATATTTATATTTTAAAATCACATTTTCCTTGTACTTTGTTTGGATTTGCAGAAGAAACCCCAGATCTGTGCCTGTATATGTGGGTTTTTTCCCCTCCTTTATGAGCAAAATGAAGAAATTTCGCTCTCGGGTCACAACTGTTGAAACTTCTTGGGTTACAGTAGTCTACTGCTACAACAGTGTTAAGCCCATACACGCTTTTTTCTTCGTTGCATTTAAAAATTAAGGCCTCAAATATGCTTTCATCTAGAAGATATACTGACTTTCCACAGTCATACCTAGGTGAATACAAATAGAATCTTCCTCTTTTTGTAATCACAGAAATCTTGGTATTCTTGGCTGTATGGTCTGACATGGCAGAAGAAACTAAATCTTTCCTTCAGGGACAAAAAGAAAACAGGTAAAGGTATGAAAATAAGGGAAGCTGATTCATAATGAGAAGGATTTGATTTTCCTCAACTACAGACACTTCAGTGCCAGAGTAGGCAATGAAGTCTCAGTTGAAACTGAAGAGACAAAGAAATTCAGGGGAGAACTGTGGAAAAGATAAAAGTATAGCAATATACACCAGTCATGAACTGTACTGTTCTGAAGAGAGGCTGAGAATATTTCAGCCTCCAAAATAATTCTTAGAACAGACTGAAAAAAAATGATGTTCATAAAATCAAATAGACATTAGAACATAAATATCTGTTTTTGTAGGAAGAAAAAGAATTGGAGTAAGGATAACGTATTTGAATGCTTTCTAAATGTTCTGAGAGGTAGAAGCTCTTTAAATGCTTTTACTCCATTCAAAGATATTTTCAAGGTAATAAATGTCTTGTATGTACTTAGAAGAATTTAAGTAACTTAATTCCCGAAATATACTTTCAAGAAAGAATTTTTCTTCCCCGTTTCCTAATTTGCAGAGGGGGTGTGGGGGTAAGGGGTGGCGGTGCGGAGAACTTACAGATTTCTTGACGTTGGATTTGGCTCATCGAGGAGTGCAGCAATTCTTGCCTATCCTTTTTTAGTTCCCTTTGAGATGGTGAAAGTTTTCTTGGCATTGAATATCCAGTTTCCTTAGTTGTAATATTTTTTTTTTAGTGCCATTTTACTGTCTTAAGTTACACAGAATACTTCTGTCTCTATTCCAGGAACTTGGGTCATTCAAAAGCTTTATGGGGAAAAACCTCACCTTCCACTGTTTTCTTTCTACTGAGGTTCCCCACGTTTAATCGGTCATGTAATTGTGAGTTGGACTATTTTTTTTCATCCTACTACTTGATATTCCATCACTCATTTTGTTAGCACAGTCTTTGTACAGTGATAATTAAGACCTGTAGAGGTAAAAACATCACTCAGCTTTTCAAATAAGTTTGTGTTGTGTTTCTACCTCTTAGCGTTTTATTTAACCTTCTGGTATTTTTTCAGTTGTCCACCCACAAAATTATATTTTTAACCTTGAGCTCAGCTTCCGTGTTGTTAGAATTGCAAATTCATTCATATTTCAAATTCCTGTTCAAGACTAGGTCCCTAGGGCTGTGAGATTTTGTTAAATGTCAGAGCTCCAGTTTATGCTGTATTGTATTTAATTAGGATTTCAAGTAACATGCTTTCTTGAGGTTTTTATGTCTGCATGATAACAAGAGAAAAATGAATCTTTTTCCCTAAAACTTCAGTGTTGTTAAGCTCCAGAATATCAATCTTCTGGGTCTATGTATGTGGAAGAGTATGGTTTAAGGGAGGGACTTTAGTGGATGAGGGACTTAAGTGGCCCTTAGTGGAAGTAGCTTTTACAGAAGAGTTGCCTTCCTTCATTGTCACTTAACAATGTGTTTGAGAAGAACTTTCCCGTCATTTATTCCAGGTGCATCAGTCAGCTGTTGAATTTAGGTTGTCTCAACTTGTGTGTGTCCTGCAGTAGATACATGCATGACCCTGGGCACAAGCTGGGCCCTTTGTGAAACTTGTTCTCATTTGCAGTAATTTTCTAGGTTTTGATGCTGTACAAGTGGAGTTTGGATGCCAGTGTCAGGAGCACCCAGTCAATGGAGTGCAGCAGGCAGAACAGGTATAGAGATGTTTTATCTCCTTCTAGGAAGTCTTTCTCTCCTACAAGCTATTTCTTGTGTAACTTACAAGTCTTAGAAACATTATTTTTTTATTTCTTAGGCTTTGGTTCTGTAAACTGACCCACATGTCATTCTACTGCAAAGGAAAAGAGCACAGAATATATATCTATACCGTTTCCATGAATCTACCTGCAAAGCAAACAGAACATAGGGATATAAACTTAAAATTCTCTGTTACAGAATCCTTTTTCATTTGAACTTTTAACTTAAAAAGAATTATCTAAATTCTTACTTAAACATCTGCTTTTGGAAGGTTGTGAGAATGTAGTGCTCTGCCTGCAAAGTCAGTTGTTGGAATCTAGAATATGCTGTTGGTACAGTGAGTTCCCCATGTCAAAGTTTCAGCTGTAGAAAACATCATGCCTTTGTTTTGAGGAAGCTTTTTAATTGAGAATAGCAGTGGAGTTATTTGTAATGCTGTGATGAGGTATTATGCTATGTTGAGGGAAGTCTTACCATTGATGCTTTGAGTCATCTTCATTTAGTGTGCTTCAGTATTCAGTTTCTGTTCCACCTTACCCTAAGAACTAAAGCTTTTTTTTTCCCAAGTAGGATAGGTGGCAATTTCCAAATTCAAAGTTAGATTGTACATCACTTTGGGAATTTTCTTTAGGTTTTTTGTGATTTTTCCTGAGCATACCCTGTTCCTTCAAATAAGAGTGCTGGATAACAAATATCAAGATTTAAAAGGATAGAAAAGCTAGGGAATGAAAAGAACATTTATAGCAGTAGTTTTGGGCTGAGCTTCTTTGATGTGGATGATGCTGTTGCAAGTTCCCACTGCTCCTCTGCCACTTAGGTTAAAGGTGGCAAGTAAAGGATAAGTAGGTGGTGAAGGGCATTGTGTTTACTTTCAGATTATCTAAATTCAATTCCTGATAAAATCAGAAACACAGTATTTTTCTCTCTCATAAGGGTATGCCAAGGGTTAGATCATTACAGATTATAAGGTATTCAGGCACTGGAGTGTGAAGTTACCATAAAGGTACCTTCTTTAGCCTCTGCTTAATCCTTTTGCTTCCTCCTTGGTCCTCTGTTCTTTGAAAAATGCTGCTGTTGAACTTTATAATAGGACATTTGCTCTCCTCTTATATGTTCTGATGAAAAATAACTATTTGTTATCTGATGTAGTACATGTTGAAACAGGTGGTTGAGATCTCAGAATGCTTCTGAAAGGATCTTTGAATCTGTGCAATTGTATTCCTGCACTGAATGAGACAGTCACGATCTTGCAGGATATTTTGATTCATTGGTTTGTTCACAGAAACTAGAATTAACAGCTTACCTTTTATTTAGGAAAACAAAACGTGAGGTGGAAGGATGTGGTAGTATCTGTGTGTCTCAGCTAGTTTCATGCCTTTATTCAGAAGACAATATAAATCTTTATAATTTTAAAGTATGTTCTTTGCCATTAAACATCTTAAAGGTCATTCTGTCTTAAAATTAATAATTCTGCCTTTTGTGATTCTCTGTTACTGACTATGCATGACTTCTGGTATTGTCTCATTTTTCATCACGGAATCAAGGGAAGAAAAAGCCATTACTGCTGATATTTAGTATAGTTAAATATTATCAAACAAGATTTTTGTGTTTCCCTTGCTTAAGAACTTTTTTCCTATTGAATCCACCAAATCTGTTTAGTCCAGGCCAATAGACGGTACTGTCTGTAATGCTGCTTTGACTTTCTCTGAAAGGAAATGAGCTCTGTGTTTTATTTAAAGCATGATGCCACCGCAAAGTGTGGCACAGGACTACATTATTACTACAAATCTATGTTGTGCGGTCTGCTGGAAAACCTCTCCTGTTTGGTGATGGAAGAATTTTTAAAAAAAAAAGTCAGTCAACATGTCTATAAATGTGGAATACTTTTTCTTTGGAAACTCTCATTATGTTCTCTAAACTTTAGTTTCTAAATGTAGGTTTCTAGGCTAAAGTTTACCAAAAGAGCTTTAGAGCTCAAATGCCTAACTTCCACTGAACTTCAGTAGATATGCCAAGCTGTGCTGCAGATCCTAGCAGTAGTTAAATCTGGATACATAAATGAGAGAAGAAATTTTTACAAGGGCTGAGAATATGCAGCTAAATATTAAGGAGCTCAAGAAATCATTCATTAATGTCAAATTGGTTTAATATTTGTAGAGGTGCTTTAAGAGGGCAAACAATATTTGTAAATTTGCTATGTGGCTGAAATGAAATAATACAGATTTTTGAATTGCAGACTGTTCTTCCTCATTGAAGAGTCCTAAAAGGGTCTTGAAAATCTTAGCAATATGCATTTAGGTAAGTGCTTTCCTGTCCAGTTTAATGTCAGTTCTGGCTGACTGAGATGGCTGAACAAATGATGATGCTAAAAATTTATTGGTCTTTTTATATAAAATTTTGACTTTTTAAGGATCACAATAATCTGTGGTGGTTCTGTTGGTAATCTGTAGGCACCAATGACATAGCTGATTTTATGTTCCTAATATTTATGGGCATTCTGGTGGTTCTGATGAAAAATTACAAATGCCAATGAAATAAGTGAGCTCTGCCTAGTTGCTTATATAGAAATAATCTTCCTACTAGCCATAGGCAGTTCATCAGGCGTGAAAGTGCGATAAAGGGTAAGGCGCAAAAAAGAATTATTATGGCATTTGTCAGTAATGTGTCTGATCTTGAGAGCCTGTGCAGATGGATATGCAGATGTATGAAGACAGAAGATTATCTTTCCATCATCTGGATTAATCTCCAGAGTAGCTAGTAATTTCCGACAGGGGTTAGAATTTGCCCCAAGCCTGTCCCTTGTATGCCATCGCTGACAGCAGAATAAAGTGAGTAGCCACTTCTTTGATGTGCTGCATGGGCAATGAGATCTGTGTTAGTCTCCATTCACACTTAGAAAAGATGACTAATATAATATTTTTCTCAAACATTTTTCACTTAAGTGGCTATTTCTGTACATAATGTACTGTTCAAGCAGAAAGTGTCTGGTTTAGTTAATGATTCCCATTGAAACTTCTGAGTCTGATTAACTAACTCGATGTGTTGTGCGTTTTCTGATGAAGACAAAGTAGTTAAATATTTGCCATGGTGTACAAAGTGTCTTGCTTTAGGGTGTCTTTAGTACAAATCATTATTGTTGAAAACGCCAAACATTATTTTCATACTTCTATATGTTCCATAAATATGTACTATATACAGTAATTAGCACTGCACACTCTATATACACTGTAGGGGGGAGGAAATAATTCTTATTTCATCAGTTGGATGAATGATCTACTCTTACCATTTTAGTGAAATTGCAGAAAGCAGTGTTTCATATTATAGTTGCTTTAGGCTTCACATCCATCCCCTTTCATGGATTGTTTTTCACAATCTAATCAGCAGTCAAAGGTAGTATAGATGACAAAATGTATTTTGAAGATACCTTGCAATAACTAACACTGTGGTTTCCATCTCTATGGAACAGTGATTGGGAATCAGGGCACTGTGTGAGAGAGGGCAAATTCACCTCTGTTTCACTTGTGGTTTTTTACCTTCCTTGATAAAGACTGTAGATTCTGTAAACAGTGTCTTCTAATATATAAGCATGCTTTGTAAAAGTATGATGCAGGTCTGATCTGAGGCATCTGTAGCTAGAAAAAGACAGTTATGCTATTTCTTTATCAGCATTTTAAATTTTCAGTGCATTTAATATGTTCCAGTTTCTCACTTCTTTTGTTTCAGTGCTTGTTGGTACTCTCTGTCCTGACTAAATAGTGTGGGTTTCTTGTGTGTGGTTTGTTTGGTGTTGTTTTTTGTGGTGGGTTGTGGGGTTTTTTGGGGTGTTTTGGGGGTTTTTTTTTTAGGTAAGCAAATTTCAGAATGTAACATTTTGAAGTTCACTATGGACTATGGTAGAAAGCTAAGTAATGAGATTAATAGGAGTAGGCTTATAAACCTAGATACATTGTGATGATTTGAGGCAGATAACACCATGCAAGGACCTTTAAAGTATTTGCCCAAAGTTGGGGATGAATAATGAAATATGATAGTTGGACTTGATGATCTTGGAGGCTTTCGGTGTTAAAGATTTTATGATAATACCTATAAGGAAATGAAACATAGTAGTTTGCTTCTGCATATTGTTAAATATATATTAAAAAACCACACTCATTTGACTTCAATAGGATTACTCTCATACGTATATGGTAAAGCATATGTGGAAGTGTCATCAGGTCACAAATAATGGTCAATACCCCATGATACCTTTAAGGTAATAACTCAGATTCTCAACTTCACTAGCTCTGCATACAATTCAAGATATTTATAGACATAGTTACAATTAGGACTGCATCATTACAAGAATGTACAGAATTACAGACCCTTCTGGCCTTCTCTGGGCTCTTTCAAAATCAAAAGAGAAAGTTGTGTAAGAAACAAAATGTCACATGCTTGGTTGCTAGGCAGTTGCCACTAATTATGTTTCTAGCATGACATTGCAGAGTCTTCACAGTGCAATGCCTGAGTGAACACAGGTCTTTATATAATGGTGAATCAAGTTTTGATACAAGCTCTTTAGAACAAAGACCTGTAACTTTTGGTTACTCCTGCACCCTGATTAAGGTGCTGTAGTGCTATCAAATGCAAATACTGTTAAGAACCAAGTGTGGAAATAATCAAAATGTTCCATGGAGCACAATCTACGGAAAGCAGGAATTGAATTATCCCAAGGTAAAATGGTGCTTGGTAAGTGAAAAATTGGATTTTGTGAATTTCTAAAATGGCATCACATTGGTCTATTTGGCCAACGTGTTTTAAATACATATTATAAATTTGATGCTTAAAGTTTTCTTTTTTATAATGTGGAACACTTTAAAGACATTTTAAACATTCCCCTCCTCCCCTCACTGGTCATATTTAAATTTTATCAAGGTGAGCATGAAAAATCACTACTCATTTTAGAAAACCTTGTCCCTGGGTTATAGTTATCTTTGGTTTATATATCAGATATATAGCTGTGACTTTTATAAAATCAGTAATTTATATGGAATGGATCCTCATCCTTACTCCACTAGAGCACTAAATGCAGCCTGTTAAGCTGAGATGAATGACTACTGACATCACCTACATTCCTGTGTAAAGAGAGGGGTTTTGTCACCATCTGTTGTTGTATGAATCATGTTTTCCTTATGATGTTGTGGGAGAATAAAAATATCAGGAAAGAGAAAATGCAGGGGGAAAAAAAAGAAAAAACTATTGGATATTATATCCTCTTAAGAGGATTCATCTTGTTACCAGTGGAGTAATGCTTGCCTTGGCTTCTTTTACTGAAACTTTTGTACAGGTAGATAATTTGGACCAGCTTGGGAAAAGTGAGAGTAGTGGTTATCTTGCTGCAGAAGCATGGAATGGTTGAGGCTGGAAGGAACCTCTGGAAGTCATCTGGTCTAACCCTGCTGTTCAAGCAGGGCCAACGTAGGGCCAGCTGTCCAGGACCTTGTAGGATGACTCTTGAATATCTCTAAGGAGGGGAGACCCTACAAGACCCTACAACCTCTCCAGGCAGCTTGTGCCGGCACGTAGTCACTCTCACAGTGAAAAAGTGCTTCCTGATGTTCAGAGGGAACCTCCTGTGTTTCAGTGTGCATCCATTGCCTCTGGTCCTATCACCAGACACCACTGAAAAGAGCCTGGCTCCATTCTCTTTGCACCCTATTTTCAGGTATTTGTAGACATAGATGAGGTGCTCCTGAGCCTGCTCTTCTCCAGGCTGAACAGCCCCAGCTCTCTCAGCCTTTCCTCATAGGAGACATGCTTCAGTCTCAAGGTCATCTTCGTGGCCCTGGGATAGACTCTGTGATGTCCATATCTCACTCGAACTGAGGAGCCTAGAACTGGACCCAGTTTTACTGAGTATTTTGCAGTAAGAAATGGCACTCAAACACAGCTCACTGCAAATCAATTTCCCTTCACTTCTGTCAAGCAAAATTTCTTCTTTTTTCAGTTTAACTGCTTCAAGTTTATCCTATGTGTCCATGTAGTGAAGTGTTTCTGGGTTGGGGCTTTTGTTAAAAAGAAAAAAAGTGTAGCAAAAACTGTAGCAAATTCAGCCAAACTGCTTTCTAGTGATGGGGGGTGGAGGGAAGCACTACATACAAGTAACACCCACACACCAGTAGTCTTTACAGAGTGACATAATCACAGTTTACTTTCTCAGATAGATTGAGATAGTGTCTTTCCTGCCTTGCCCAGAAGAGTTATGTAGGTGGATGAATGAAGTAATGTTCTAGAAAACATTGCCCACAAAATATATTCCCCACACTACCTGAATGACAAACTGTTAGCCCATAGACAGCTTATTTTTGGTTTTGAACAAATGTCATAAGGAATCAACAGTATTAATCATTAAAGAAAAACAGGTTTTTAGAAGAAAACTAAAGCAAACAACTGGCCTTATTATTGCTCATTAAGTGTCTTAGGCAATTATCTGTAGATGCGTATGGAATGGCTAGTGTCAAAATATAGCTGCAATTAAATCCTATTAGGAGAATTCCAGAAGTCATTTAAGCTGAGTGGAGGGCAGTCAAACAGCACTAGCTTTCTTTTGCTTTCTATTCTGCTATCACGAATTCCTGTGGAAGGTGGAGTGGCTAACATGATAAAATGAGCCCACAGAAGCAACTTAGGTCTAAGAAACTTCAGAAATGGCAAGCCAATGCACTTTCTAGGCAACAGTGTAGGTATAAAGGAGTGACCCACCATTGTGCTCCTGTTCACCAAGCTGTACACCCCCATAGCTCCAGCTCTGTGAAGGGCAGAGCTGTTCTGGGGTTGGACTGGTGCATGGGTGCTCAAATAGCATGTTCACTGTATTTGTTTTTCCTACCAGGTTCCTTGTTTTCACCCAGACCCCATGGTATTGCCTCTGCCTTAGCATTCTCTTCTTGTTGACTCTTTGCTATTCTGTTAGCTATATTTGCTATTCTGTTGCTGAAGTTACATATTGCTGAGGACATATCCAATGGTGTTTTCATAAAGCTCCCCATTCTGAGTGCTTTGGGGCAGACGCTAAAAGTTAGCAACAGTAGTAAGAGAACCTGTATGCTCAGAGCTGTGTAAGGTACACTGCATGTTATTTGAATCATCTTCCTCTCACTTTAATCCAGGCAGCTGGCATTCATGATCTATGAGTGCCAGGCTAGAAAGCAAGGTGTGTGGTGTTACACAGTTTTTTGTTCCTTTCCTCTCAGCTCCACAGCCTCCATTGAGCCTTGTATCTTCCTAAAGGGAGAGAAGAAGATGGCAAACACTTCTAGATTTACAAATTTCCGTATCCAGAGAAGAATTTCTAGACGATCATTTGCCTGTCTGTTTTTCCAGTCTCTTTAATGTGTACGGGAGAGTGGCACCAGCTGGACCCACATTAATCTTTATACTAGTCTGGAAGGAAAAAAATGCTACATTAATATGCTCAAATCATTTTGATGTTAAGTCATATGTCAGATCATGAGACATGATTCCAAATGTTAGTGAAATGACCTTTCCACTGACAAATGGCACAACCTTCAACTTTTAATGGTTTTGGGGGGAGCTCATGTCCAGCTAGGTGTTTTTATGTATTCAGGAATAAGAAGAAAGTGCATCACTTTTATCTGGTTTATCTGTCACATTGTATGAGCTAGTTGAAGAATACTGAGGTAATTACTAAAATGGCTGTGTAGCCCACGTTTTGTGCTCAGATTATGGACTTATTGTAGTGTATTTTTCTTATTAATGATACTTTCAATGCTGATAATAGAGATTAATAACCTTCATATATTAAGTTTGGAAAACATACTTTCTGTTGAGGCAGAAAGGTTAAAATTCCAGCTTTGAGTGTGACTTACATCAGGCTCCTCAAAATCAGCAAAATCTACCACTGATATGAATAGTCTTTGGATCAAACCTACAAGTAATTGAGGCATGTATCTTAATTATTCATAATATTAATCATACTAAGTAATCTTTCTGTCTAAGATTTGGGGAGGGTGGCACAGGGAATACACATACAGGTCATAACTATCTGTTCACACATGCAATATTTTTGTTTTACCATTGCAGTAGGACCCAAGTTAAAAGAGAGAAAACGTTTTAAAAAGTCCAAAATGACTAATTATGACTTGACTTTAATTTTGGTATAATATGCAGTTTATTTAATTCTCCATATAGGATCCCATGAATATGATTTTAGAGAAGAAATTTCTTGTAAGAAATCAAGAGTTTTAAAACGTTTGGCTGATGTGTTCCATGTATTATGCCATCCCTTGTGCCCAGCTCAGCTCTCTCGCCTGTTAAAGATAATATTTTCCCAACTTTCAGTGGTGAAAAGAAGAAAGGTCTCCAGCCTACAGACTTCAGAAACAGGGAGTGTTTTGGCATACTTATTAACACACTTTGTTTTGCAGATAATGAGAGCATTGCAAGCTGTTTGGGTCTTTTGTCTAAAAATTCCCACCAGAGGCTCTTGTAAGCTGCCGTGGCTTTCAGTGACCGATTCCTGTGGAGCCCAAGTCTGGTTTAGCTGTCATTGTCAGCTGTTTCTTGTGCCTATTGGTGTCTGTTTCACTATCAGCGGGCACCTCGCCAGAGCTCTGAGAAATCCACTGGCTTTAGGTGTCCTTCCCTTCACTCCCTTCTTCGTGGTTGCAATTTTGATCAGCTTCTCATCGAAGAGAGCTGTCATTTTGAAGTACATCACATGATGACATAGATTAGCTTGCATTGCCCCGTCCTGGCTAGGAGTGAAATGGAACTAATGACTGGCATATGGAAACAGAAGGTACAACCACAGCGGATGGAGTGGATCAGACCTTGCTGTCCTTTGATATTTTCAACAAGCCAATAATCAGCAGTAATTGAGAGTTTTTTAAATGAATCTTCCAGTATATGCTACAGACTAGAATAGCAACTTTTTTGTTCTTTATAGTTATTAGTCATATCATAAACTTCTTTAAGACTCTTCATTTCTCAGTGTGTGCAGCTTTTTCCTAAAAGCCAATACACAGTGGCAACAGAGTTTATGTATGGAGATCAGACAATCACAGTGGAAAATTACTTTGGCAGGCTTAATAGAAAAATGGAAAGTAGTGCTCTCAGAAGACCTGATTCTTTTATTATTTTTTTAAATTCCACCCTCCTTAATCTGACTCAGATTAAAGCACAGAATCTTTCAGGCCCATAAGGAAGAAAACTGAGGGTAGCAATCGGGGAATAGGAGAAGCTTTTGCTGTGTACTGTGTAGATGGATAGCAATGTCTTGAATCTGGAAGTTCACGAAAGGGCTGCAGGCTATTCATGAGGAAAGCCCCAGTGTTGAAGTGGAAACTGCCCCATGTTTAGTATAAATAGCCTAGAAACAACCAGAAGAATAGCTGGGAATACGTAACATTTAGAAGTGTTAGATTTGTTTTTAGAAGCCTGAATGTGCATGTTTAGGGCTCTCTGTGTACCAGGACTCAGCTGTATGCTTTTGTCTGTCTCTTAGGCTTAGATGCTTGTACAACCTGCATCGCTTGGAAGGCTCTCATCTGGAACAGATCTCTGATCTCTTAAAGGTTGTAATAAATGGTAGTCTAACGAAATACAGGAATGGATCTTTGTGACAGCCTGGAGCCCAGTGAGTCCTCTGATCAGAGCTTTTCACAGTCCTTCTCAGTTTTCCTCTGTTTCTGGCACAGTGAATCTTAAATGCTTTTCTGTAGAGAACCTTCAATGTAAACAATATAAACAGAGGGACTGGGGCAGGGAGGAGGATGAAGCAGAGACCTGTGAAGGCCAGGTATATGAAATGCAGGTGTGTCTCAGGGAATGTAGGTTCCATGACATGGACTAGCCCAAAAGCAGGTGATGTGGCAGTCATCAGTTAGCATCTAGGTCTCCTTTTGAATTCAGCTCCAAACTTATATAAACACCAAATGTGTGTGTGTGTTGCCTGTTTCTAGCATCTGAAGAAGTACTGTGCCTTCAGATACCATTAATCAGTAGAAAATAAATAAGAAGATACTAGCCTAATTAAATCATTTAGCTTCCAAAGAATTTTCAGCAGCAGTTTTTCATGCATGGTATAGGTAACCAAGTGTATTCATCTCTAAGGCTGTGCGCCATTGAATTCCTTAGTCACAAAAAGATAAAGTGGTGCTTTTTAACATTGCTTCTGTCACTTTGATCTCAATGTGAGGTCTAACTCGGCCTCAGATCTGTATTTTGCTTCTGTGCTCATTTCCCTCTCTCCTTACAAAGTATCATTGGTTTTGTTTTATGTAATAATGGTCTCCACTAACAATGAAATAATTTCGAAAGGTCTGTTGGGTTTCTGTTTTTAAAATTGGGAAGACATATCTTTGTAAGAATCCATATTTCCTTTATATAGACAGTATTTGTCCTGTATGGATGAGGATACTAGAAAAGCAGAGGTGGTTATTTATACAAAGCTATGTAGTTGGCAGCAGCAAACTTGAAAATCCTAACAATGCATACAGTATTTCTGCCTATTGCTTTAACAAACTGGTTCCACAGTAGAGATGTGTCCCTTACTTAGGGCTGTAATAGATCTGAAAGATACCCCCTAATGCTCTAATCACCACAATGTAAAAGCAAGCAGGGCACAATCTGTAGGAACATGAAAGCATGTCAGTTTTGAATACAAATATAACATCCAAACTATAATGTGAGGAAGACATGTCTGTATTAAAAGCATCTGCTACAGACATTTCACAAAATGCATCTAATTGCTGGTTTCCAGTGCTATTAAAGGTTTAGAAAAAGTTGTTATTCTTCAGCTCTATCAGTCTAATAACAGATATCACATCTCTCCTCAAACTTTGCCTTGCTTGAAGAAAACAACAGTTTACATCTAAGGCTGAAACACAGTCCTTCAAATACACAACGTGATTTACTATGCTCATTGCATCAGTAATATTGCAAATTAATCACACTATATTTAGTATAGGGTGGATTAGGACTGAATGACACAACCAAGCTTAAGACCAGTAAAAAGACTGTTCTTGTAAGACTCCAAAATAAAATTGACATTTAAAAAATTGTCTTTGACAATGACCAAAGATGATGAGCATTTGGGTTAAGTTTCATGTGCAGATTTCTATTGTGAATTATAATGTAGAAATAGCATCTGGAATATCACTCAACAGTCCTAAAAGCTAGCCTTTTAAAACTATAGTAGGTAATGAGATCTCTCATCTATTTATTTGATTCAAAGGAATTTAGGGAATCTTTCCAGGCAGAGGGTAGCATGTTGATAGAACTAACCCGTGTGAGAAGAGAGCTGGTGAGAACACACTAGCCTCACTATACCTAACAAACAATGTTTCTTGAGTCTTTTAAGCATTGTTTAAAATCTACATTGTAGTAAGATACTATAGTGGGATTTGTGTTGCCAAGCACGTTTTGTGGTTTGGGTTTGTTTTTATAGTTCTGTTTACATTGACAAGTTTCACTTCTGAATACTGAAATTAGATATACTTTCAAATTTACATTGAGTAACTATATCACTGGTGCTAAATATGGCTTTCATCTTAAAATGTTTTATGATAATCTTACAAGCTTTTTGTAGTCAGGTTGTTTTTTATATGTCACTACTGATGGTAAGTAATTAGCTAGAACCTTGTCTAAAGACATGTGAATTTTCTGAAGTGAGATACTCAAACCTCTCAGTATACATGAGTGTTAGATTAGATTTCTTTTCTGAAGTGGGCAGATCTCTGACCTGTGGTGGTCAGATGGTGCTCTGCCGTAAAGACTATCTAAAGACATACTGTCTGTAAGAAAAACAAACAAACAAAAAAAACAACAAACCCCCCAAAAGCAAACAAAAAAGCCCCACAAAACCCCCAATTTCCCTCATTCCAAACCCAGCTAAAATTACTGGGGAGAAGTGAGAAGGAAAAGGATCTAATGTAGGGAAAGTGTCCGGAATTTCTCTGTGTATTGGGACTAGTCTGTTCATTGGGTTCACTGCTTCTTCCCTCCCCACCCTGTATTCTAAGACTGTCTTCATGCAAACTGCCTCCTGTAATTTTAGTTCATCTTTGCCTTCATACAATTAAAATCATCAAATGTTTCTCTGGTTAGCAAAGCGTTTTGTCACTTTCCTGAAGCATGGTTGAGGTTTGTCAGTGAGTAAGTGCAGGAGTTCTTTTCCCTGCCATAAGTATTGCTGAGATGTAAACTTTTCGGATGATATGTAGTTCAAAGACAACCGGTTTTCTTTCCCTTTTTTAAAATTTCTAGCTCAGAGAGTTTTGTTGTTTCTTTTTTTTTTTCTTGCGCCCATTAATGCTTCACAATACTTTCAAAAAGCAGCACTGACAGACAAACATGCTTCAGCCAACTCTTACTAGAATTTGCTGCTTTTGAACTTTCACCCGCTCTCAGTCTTCTTTTAAGTTTACCTGAAAACTAGAAGGAAACACCTTCAATTTTAGTATTTTCATCTCTTGATCTCTGTGGATGCTATTGATGAGGGAGCTGTTGTTCTCAGTTGGTGACTGCAGAAAACTGTCATTGTAAGTTAGGACAAAAAATGCTTATATATTATTGTCATTTCTTTGGCTCCAACACCAATCATCTTTTGAATATCTTATTAGAATGAAGTATAATTTAAGGCTATCAAGGTAAGATATTTATGTAACTTCCAAAATGTCCTTCCAATGAGAAGTTTCCTCGCTACATCTTAACTGTGTGGCAACAGAAATAATAATTGATATGTAAATGTTTGCATTTTTAAGTTGTTCCCAAAGTTTTAATGAAGGTACCTTAAACTTTATCTTCTTGGTATCTGTAATATTTGTAGATCTCAAAAGATTAGAGAGGCAGTGTGATGTTCACCGGTCCATGATCTGGGAAGATAGGTCTTCATGGCCATCAGCTATGAAGCTAACCAGCCAAATCTATCCTGGCCTTCCTTTAAAGATTATTGTGCCTGTATTCAGTATGCCAGAAGCTCAGAATTTAAAATTATATCTGTGAAGAAATATAAGGATTTTGGCAATAGTACCTGATTATGATCAATTGAGAGGGCATTAATGTATTAAAGTAGTGAAAGTCATACATGAGTAGGCAGCCAGAGTAAATCACTGTTGTAGTGTGCAGTGTTCCCCCTGGTTTCCATATAAACAAGTTTTTTCAGGACTGGCAACAGGTTTTCATTTTGTTTTCTGTTTTATAGCATGAGGCTTATCTGGCCTCCATCCCCCTCTGTGAAGAGCAGACAAAAATCTCCCCAAGCTCTGACTTAGCAGTGGGTCTCCCCAGGCTGTAGTGAGGCCTGCACAGTGCCAGATAAGAAAAGAGTGTACTTCAAACAGCTTGGCGTTAATCAGCCAGCAAGGCTTCAAGCTCAGTGTTAGAGCAAAGGAATGCAGTTCAGAGGCTTGCTTACATTAAATGAAATTAAACGAGACAGACTCACTTAATTCTTGCTTTTAAAAAGCTCTTGAAGTGCTGTTTTAAACTAGTTACTTTGTGATGCCACTGAGCAAAGCAGTTAATCTGGCTCATCGGAGAGGGAAAGCGGCAGACCCCATGGGATTCTTTCGGAGAATCGCTGGACTGGCCTTTGAAACAATTTCCTTATATATTATTCATACCTTTTCAGTATAACATATTGTATCATCCATTATCTTTAACTAGAATACTCAGCCCCTCCTTTCATATCACTGTTAGGGCAATCCTTGTAAGGAACGTAGATGGTAGCTTAATTGCTCTGAGTCTACACAGGGTCTTTTACTTTGCACCCAAGAACTACACTTGCCTGATTCAAGAGCATTCTTAGCTTGTGCATTAAAAGGTGATGAAGGACTGACAGTGAAACTTTGTAATACACTCTGAATTGTGCTGGGGAAGGACATTGGAGAATTGGAGGATATCAATGTAGAAAGCAAAAAGAAATCCTTTATCTAGTCTTTCACTTTACAAGTTTTGAAATTTGGGACAAAGTCAATGTGCTTCATGGTAGATTCGTAATACAAGATTTTTTCGAAAACCACATAGATGGCAAATAACAAGTATGAGTCTGATGTCTAAGCAGATTGTGCCTAAGAAAATCCTGTAGTTATAGAAACTATTCCAAAATGATTCCATATTAAGGATCTCTTTCCTAATTAAGTGATTAGCCAATCGGAGCAATCAATTTATGCTAATGATAGGGCTAATAGTGAATTCCCAGTTGGGGTTTAAATCCATCGCTGTAAGCTTAGAAGCATCTGTTCTAATGATTAAACCATTTGCTCTGTATATATCTGATACTAGCTCCATTAGCTAAACCAATGATAACTGTAGCTCTTTCACCTTAGGCAGAAAATAAAGCATCGAAGAAATAACACTGTACTGGCAAACTCTTAATAGGTATCCATTTTTGTCATTGTGTGCTCTGAGCTACGCTGCAGCAAAAACAGGTCTGCAGCACTTAGGACTGTATCTTTTGGTCCAGCAGAAACAAAGGTTACCTACCAAAAATATGGAAGACTCATGCTTGAGCATTGGAGCCTTTCTGGAATTCATGTGTATCTGGGCTTGAACTAAGATATATTATTTTAAAATTATCATTATTCCAAAGATAATATGAAAAATAATGGTTCATCAGAAGGACTGTGAAGGCTTTATGAACCACTACGGAGCCAGAAGTTGTAAGGAATGAAAAACAAGAAAAAGGTGGCAAAGAAATTGTAAGGGAGTGATGGGAGCAAAAGAAACAGGCAGCGAAGTTTGTGAGACTGGGGAGGGGCTTTTTCACCTCAGCTTTTTTTCAGTTTTAAGTCAAAATTACAATGTGATTAGTAAGTGGAACTGAATGCAAAACCTGTCAGGGTCAGAGAATGAGGAACAAGTAGGCTTGGACAAATCCTAGTACATTAAGTGTTTTGTCCTGTCCAGACACTTCCCCACAACTAGTGTCATAACCTGGAAAACTGAGACCAAAGGTAATTCCATGTCAGACCTGTGCAGGTGAGGACTGTATTTATATGAGGAAAGATATGGCAGAGCATAGCGCTCCAGATAACACTGATAGGTGGCAGGAAAGGGTGCTAATTTGCCTCCACAGCAATCATCTGCTTTGCTTGCGTGTCCTGCAGAGGAGGAAAAAAAAAAAAAAAAAAATTTTTATTTTTCTTCCCTTCCTTCTTGTTTACCCCCCTCCTTACTCTACATTGTCATCTGTTCTGCAGTGTGCCATTCTTTTCAGTCAAGAATAGGCCACCAACTCTTGCCAATTCCTGTCTTCTGGGA
Organism: Zapornia atra; assembly: GCA_013400835.1. Taxonomy (NCBI): domain Eukaryota; kingdom Metazoa; phylum Chordata; class Aves; order Gruiformes; family Rallidae; genus Zapornia; species Zapornia atra. The sequence continues at coordinate 30,369 of VZTU01022747.1, forward strand.
GATGCTTTTGCATTGGGCAGCTGTCTTCCTAAAGACAGGGGCATCACCTCCCTAAAACCTCTTACTTTGCTATTCTCAAGCCTGCAAGCTTGAATTTGTCCCAGAAACCAATCATCCAGTTGTCACTCAGCGTGCTATCACCATATGCTAACTTGATGGGAAGCTGTCTTCAAAGGAAACGTGATTGTCCACTCTACCACTCCGTGATTGTGTGGGTGCATATGTGCAACCATGCAGGTGGTGTCTGTTGTGTGTATGTAAGGAAGCAGAGTTAGCATGAAATGATTCAAGTGTCAAACAACAGGGAGAGTTTGCTAGTCACATATGCTGTGTGAAACCTGGCAGCATTTAGCATTTTCCATTTTTACTTGCAGAGGATCAGAAGCCCCATAGGTCGTTTAAAGAGAAAAATAACCACAGAACCACAAATAAAATAAGCAGGGGGGAGGTATGGGGGTCAGTCCAGTAATTTCAGACATGAAGTTCATATAAGTGGAAACACTGATTTATTCACATCCAGCCATTCTCATTTTCAGCAACTGGGATGAGCTACATCTGGAGGCAGAAACATGATAAAGAGTCCCCAGATACTGGTAGTCTTTGAGAGCAGAAACTATTTTAGAGCATTTAAATGACAATTTTTTTCAAAGTTGTTAGCTACTAAAGTCAGCTTATTAGGCATGCTTCAAAACTCCACTGGGAATCATTTTTCTTTTTTTTTAGGAGACAAAGACACCAATCTTTCTTTTTAAAAAAAAAAAAATGTAAACACAAGTGAATAGCAACACATTTCAACAGCTATATTTTGCAATTCCTTTGTCACACTGAGGACACTTAATTCAGTGGCACTATTAACATCAGTGAGGCCAGGACAATAATGGAAAGGAGGTCTAGAAACACCATTTAGGCTTCTGTTTGGAAGCTGGAGGGCAAATTTCCCAATACTCTGTCTAGAAACAGAATGTTTATCCAGGTTTGGAACAGCTGGTGAAGCCATATTGCCCAATTTTAACAAATGTACATGGATGCATGGACTAGTGTGTAGTGCACAAATACCTATGGAGCAGTTATCTGTGGTTAACAAGGTGCTCACTTGCTGTGATTTTGTACAGATCAGTGATTAGGGTGTGCAAATGATGTAGTAGAGGGCATAAAGGAGAGGTGTGTGTATGTGCAGTTAAGGTAGTTACACCCTCCCTTTACTAGCAATGGTCTGAAGTCAGCCAGGGGCTTTAATATGTATTTCTATGTAGAAGGTGTGCAAATAATACAGCGAATGCTGTGGTGGAAGACTGAGCAGAAAATTACCTTTTTAAACTCCTACAATGGTGGCTTAATATTATAGACAAGTGAGGAAAACCTAGTGAAGTCTCACTGATGCCTACTGCACCTTCCCAAAAAGGAAAGGTAGAGGCAAGCATAGAAGTGGCCTGGACACCAGAAGAGACTGCTCTGGCTCAGATTGCACTATCTACGTTTGGAGATCTGATCCTTTTTTCAGCACAGAAGTGGAATGTGATTCTTCACATTGCACCAGGATATATACACAGAGAGCTGTAAAAATGCATAGAAAACCTGAATGACAGGAATTCTGAAGGAAAATTTGCAGTGAAAGCAGACATTTAATTGAACAGAGGTTGAGCAGGTAGGAGCTTTTCATTTAGCGTGAGCTGCTTTTCCAAACCTCTACGTTGAAAAGGCATATAGCTGTTGCCTGTCAACTAAATTGGACTGGTGTTTTGACGCCGCACATTTTTATGCACCAGTGGAGCAGAAATGAAAGCTGTCAATAATAAGCTTGGCCATACAGGTGTACGCCCACTTACATTCTAATCTTTATAAAAACCTATTCCATACTTCACTGCTGTGAGGGGTGAAGCTAGTGACAGAAAATGTATGAGCCTTTCAGAGCCTGTGTGCTACAAGCTCACATTTCCTCTTATCAGGGAAGAGATTCTATTTTGGTTTATATTCTAAGAAAGGAGAGGGAAAAAAAAAAGAGCCCAAACACTAAACACATTCAGTGTTCCTGTCAGTGCCAGACTTCTGCACTACAGGACTTGTGTGACAAGAAATCAAAAGCTACTGTTCTCTGGCAGCCCTGCCTGTGGTTCAGTCTGCTCCAGTAAAAGAGAAAAGAATGTAAAAAGTGGCAACTTCTGCAACTGTGCAAATGATGTATCTCATCTCAATCATGGCTGGGATTCAGCATGCACCAAGTCTAGGGCTGGCCAGCACATAACGTGTTTGTTTAGGGATGTTATGTACACTGGAAATGTATTGCTTTCCAAAGGGATGGGCTTGTGCCCTTCTAGAATTAGATGAAAATACATGAAAAGCACCACAGAGGAACTAGGATTTGGTTGACATAGATCACAGAATCATCGGGGTTGGAAGGGACCTTGAGAGATCATCAGGTCCAACTCCCCTGCCAAAGCAGGCTCCCTAGCTCATATTACATAGATAGGCGTCCAGATGAGTCTTGAGTATCTCCAGAGAAGGAGATTCCACCACCCCCCTGGGCAGCCTGTCCCAGGGTTCTGTCACCCTCGCTGTGTAAAAGTTCTTCCACATGTTCCTGCGGAACTTCCTGTGCTTCAATTTGCAGCTATTGCCCCTTGTCCTGTCTCCACAGACCACTGAAAAGGGGCTGGCCAATTGCCCCTGCATCCCATGCTTAAGATATTTATAAACATTAATTAGGTCCCCCCTTAGTCGTCTTTTCTCTAGGCTGAACAGTCCCAGCTCTGTCAGCCTGTCCTCATAGGGGAGATGTTCCATCCCCTTAATCATCTTTGTAGCCCTTCTCTGGACTCTCTCCAGGAGGTCCCT
>VZTU01022748.1:0-47722 GCA_013400835.1 Zapornia atra
CATAAACTATAATGCGACAAAGGGGAAGGATCTTTGATTTTTCATATCCTTCAGATGAAGGGGGGGAAGGAGGTCGATGCAATGCTCCCCTGTCCAATTCATGTATTTGTAGGCATTAGGATTTATTTACAAGAATAATTTTTCAGTATTTCTTTATAATCAGTGGCTAGACATACAATATGAAAACTAGCTTTTCAAGAAATCATTTTATACATTTTTATTACCATTTAATTAGATCTCTGCTTTTTAAAAAAATTATTTTACTCATAGTTATTAAAAGCTGGGGGAAGAGTTCAACTCAGTAATGTAAATCTTTTGCTTCTTTTGACACCTCCCTTTAATAAAATGCTGAACTTGAGATATTTTTCTTTATGTTTCTTCCACAGAGTTGAGTCAAGCAATAGTACAGATGTTGAATTAACTGATCAGCAGTGTTATGGTGCTCATTGGGACCTAAATATTTGGACTACAATTTTAAAAAGCAGTAAATATCAGGATGGCTCAGGAAATGATCTAATCATTAGCACAGTCAGTGATACTTCTAAGATCATGATATTGCTGTCCTTCAAGTTCTAGGCCAACCCAGCAGTGAATGGATGCATTTATATAGGAATAAATTTATAATTTATAATACATTTACAAAGAAATCTCTCAAAGAACCAATTAAAAACAACACCTAGTAGACATGATCCTTCACTTATAATGTCACAGAAGGTGCTTTGGATAGTGTAGTTACTGTGAAGTGATTACTGTCTTTTATGTCAGCATTATTTCATTTGTTATAATGAAGTATTATCCCCCAACAGAGTTCACTAACAGCAAGTCACATGGAGATTATCTACCATTAATTATATGTAAGCAGAATTATCTGATTGAATGGACAAACCCACACATGTAGAAATAAATATAAAGAGGGAAAAAAAAGCATCCGTAAATATGCAATCAAAGAGCTGCACCCCAGCAACTGAACAAGAACTCTCAAAAACTGTGTTTTGATTCCTTCCCACATCTCTTGTTGACGTCGCGCTGATGCCAAGCTCTCATTTATCAAATCCCTCACTGTTCAGCATTTTTTTCCCTTTTGCTATGTCATCTTTGTCATCACTCTTCTCCCAAATACTAAATGCTCTTTCTTTCATTCATCTTAATTAATTCTCATTAAGAAATATTCACCTAGAAAGCCCATTTGTGAAAGTAATGCATTCTTCATGCCCAAACCACTATGAAATATAAATATTCCCTGGCAAATAAACCAAGCTTCTGCACTGGTTTCTCAAAATATTCCCCAGATAATGACTTTTCTGAAGAAATTTGCTGTTCATTTAGAATAGCCAAGATATTGGCAAAGGACTGTAAGGTTCATAGCTACATCTTTGACTTCCGTAGTGAATGCACAAAAAAATGCACATTATATTTTGAAGATACCCCCCAGTTTCTGGATTTATAAGTTAGGCAAAGTGCAAACATTGCCACAAAGCATGCAGCCCGTCTGGGTTGTTATACCAAGAATTATTACAATTACTGTGAGCATTCAAGATGTTGCTACCAGCAAGGAAACGTTATCTGTCTCATTCACGTCTGTTCTTATTTTGACCACACAATATTTCTAATTAAGTATCCTGTAACAATTGTACTTTATGAACAACATTTATTAAAGGCTTTGCAGCTTTCTCATTTATTTTGTAAAGGTTATTAAGTTAATGCAACTGCCACTTTTAAATTGTGAGGAAATAAGCCCAAGGAGTACTATAAGTAAAATCAAACAGAAATTAGAGGTTGATATACTATGCATGAATTAATGCTGGATGAATGACTCATTTATTGAGTGCAATTAAAAGGCTTGTGGATTGTTGGAGGTTTTTTAAGTTCCTTCAAAAGCCTTAACTACAATAAACTACTAAAACTCTAACAAATTCCTTTCAAGAACAGAATGTATCATGACACCAATACACAAAATTCTGGACTTGCAGTTATGAAGTAATTTACCACTACTACCCAAACAACGTTGCATACCAAGCTATAAAAACCTGCCACATTCCACAGAGATTAGACCACCTAGGTCACTGCACCCTCCCTGTAGAGATAGCACCTTCATTTCCATCCACCACCTTTTAATCTAAAGCATTTCCTTCCACTTATCTCCACTCTTAAAACAGTTATTTTGAGAGCAACTATTCAAAACCACAAGGATATAAATGTGCATATATACCTCGCTTCAGCTTTTACTTTGGAAGTGTTTGAAAAGAATTTTGCCACACATCTCAGGAAAAACATGTTAAAGATAACAGGATAATAAAAAAACCACCGCCACCTCATTGGATTATGAAACTTTCAACCCCAGATCCAAATTAATTCTAAATTAATTCTATGCCCAAATTTATTGTCACAAAAGAAAAATACCATGCCACAAGGAAGATCAATTTACCTAAACTGATGTTGTACATGATGAAAAACGTTATCTTTAAACTGCTGATCCAAGACAAAATACTAAAAGGAGACAGCATGTCAAGTGGCTGCAACTACATGCAAACTTTTTCACTAAAAGCATTTTCAAAAGAGTCACTTGGTGATTTATTGTGACAGACGGACCATTCCATGAACCCCATGTACTGGTGTTTAGGTAATCAATAAAGCAATCATGTTTCAAAGCAAACACTTTGAATGGACCCTTAGCAGAAATCTAGAAGCTATACAGGTAATGGCTATGGGCAATACACTCAAGAAATGCCAACTGAGGAACTCTTCTCATATTTATACCTCAAAAGTATTTCCCCAAGCTGCAGGAGTTGCGAAACCTGCTTTACTATAACCCTTCTTCTCTAACAATGGGTTTAAATTACATTAGTAATTTTTTCCTGAAGTTAGGGCATTAAGCTGTATCACTTCCTCTTCTCTCTGGCTTCTCACTCTCATGAATCATGTAGGTACCTAACACACTTTTGGATCTTCAACTTTCAGTTATATTTGGTCAACAGATTAACAAGCTGCTAGCATGAGAAACCGGACAGGAGGCAGTACAATAAAAACACGAGACAACATAATAACTTAAGCTTTCTTTACTAACCTAGACTAAACGTTTCCTTTGATAGATTTTTTGAATCAAGCATGAAAAGAAAAAGTCTAATGCTGTAGTCATAAATATAAAAACCCTCTTTTTTTTTTCTATTTTGCTTGTAAGAATTGGCTGAAAATATAAAATACAACAGCAGCACTAAATAAATTTAAAAAACAAAAAACCAAATTACCTGAGACAAATAGAATACCTTTCCACAATTGGAACCTGAATTATTATTTCTTAGGTTACAATAAATGGCATTGCCATCAGTATTCATAATGATTTCAATGATATAGAGAGAACTCACCATGAATATTTTCCACCATATCTCTACCATCTCAAAAAATCTCATTTTAATAACGTGTATGATAGAAGGCTTCTTAAAGCACATTGTTTCTTGTCTTACACTGTTATGATGATGCATTACATCAACTAAGCAATGAGGCTGCGGTGATATATTATTACAGCATGTTGTGTCCCTTTAGAATAGATGATTATTTGATACATCACGAGAGTACTTTTGGAAGCATGGAGTTTTGGACGTGGATCTGTTTGATAAGGTCTGAACTTTGTAAAAGTACCTATTTTGCTAAGAAATAATTCAAGGCACACTTCTGGAATGAGCCAACATTTTATGTTACTGGGGTCATGTGAGTGCAGTAGGAAGCTTTCCATTCAGAAGGAAAAAGTGTCTTCAGTAATTAGGAACAAGGGATTGATACGGCACAAAACATAGAATGCTTTGAGTTGGAAGGGACCTCAAAGCCCATCCAGTTCCAACCCCTCTGCCATGGGCAGGGACATCCCTGCTTGACCAGGTTGCCCAAAGCCCCATCCAACCTGGCCTTAAGCACCTCCAGGGATGGTGCTTCCACAACCTCTCTGGGCAACCTGTGGCAGTGCCTCATTCCTGACTGACTTAGAAATTTTCATTTCACTTTTATCAACAAGTCTGGGGGAAGAGACAGAGACCCACTTATTCTTCCCTGTGAAAGTACGAAAAGGACCTCAGAACCTCAGCTGGTGTCATAAGCAGATTGCAAGGCTCACTGAAAACTTCTACATCTGAATTTACAAATGGTGCAGGTATTTATAAACACTTGCCCTCGTTTTACACAGATTAATAGGTCATTTATTTCCCACTGCTATCTCTTTTTACTACAAACAAACACACACACAGAGCTTTCATATGGTTTGATAGTCTTCAACTAGCTTTCCTCTCTGCTCAGTACCTTGGCTTCTGTCATGAAGCTGACTTTCACACCAAGGCACAAATCCACAGCCCTCCCACGGCGAAGCTTTGCAGTAGGCAGCATGAAGCTGGAGCTCTAACTTCATGTTAGCGCCAGCTCTGGCTCAGCATCCCAACAAGGTTCCCGGGGGCTGGTACTGCAGGGAATTCCTGCTAAGGATTCAATTAGTGCTACGCAAAAGCAGAGCGGTGCCAGGCGGTAACACGTCAGCCTGTGGACTGCTTGCATGACCTCAAAATCCAGGTTTGGGCTTTTGATTTGCGACTGCTGCTCACTGTTCCCATTTTAAAGGACAAGGGTTCAAGGGGAATGGCTCCATGTTCTGCTCAACTGTGAGCAGGGTTCCTGGGACAAGCGACAGCAGCATACCTGGCATATTTTTAGGAATTCAGCAGCAAAATATTAACAGAAAGATGAAAACTTATTTCAAAATGAAACTGGATAATCTATTTATTTTTATAGGCCAAATTTTTCAAAAGTTACACTTGCCTTGAATCTCTTGATTTTTCTTTGTCCATCATTGAAGGAGTTCACTTAGATTTTTTTTGAAGTTAATGACAAATTAATTAGTAACGCTGAGTGGAGTGGTGACTGCTAAATACATCCAGGAAATCACTTTCTTCAAGCAGAGTTATTCAAAAGTTGAAACAGATTAACATAATGAACATTTCTGAAATGCCTGCTTGCCTACTCTGGCAACATGCTTCATTCTAGTGCTTGAAATACAAGAATGACATTTCCCAGTGGAATCTGATAGGAGTTAGTATTTCCCCTTGCTTCTACAAAGTAGCTATTCCTAACTGGAAGATACTGCCTATTATGCACCATCTATGTGGCCCCCGCAGGCATAGCAAAGAATTCAAACACTCAATTAAAGGATGAATTCCACCCTTTTCACACAAATATCATATGGAGCAAGTTGCAATAATTAACATGTTCACTGTCACTGCCGTAATTAAAAAAGCCCTGAAAAATAAACTCAATGTAAAATCAGGTTGCAAGAGGACATATGTGTATTTGTAACATTTAAGGGAGCTGAAAATATAGTGGAATTAAAATAGCTGAAGACAGCCTAATCTCTGCAGTGATGTATGTATCGCACTTACAGCACAATATTCTGCAACACAGGAGAATAACTGGGCTTTCTGGGCAGCTTTAAGATGTAAAGCCATGCTCGTGCATTTCCTCCACTTCCAAAATAAGCTGGAGCTATTCTACCACCTGCGTCGCAATAGCTTAGTTTTTAAATACTTGTATCTGTAAGGAATATAAATGTACTCTAGTTGTCCAATAATTTATCTTTTTTTAGAACTTTCTTTTTCATTTCAGTCTTAACAAGAAGCCATCTAGTCTGTATCTTTAAACCACGCATCTAGGAATGACAGAACCTACTAGTGAAGCAGGTAGGGCAGACGGATGCTCAAACTTTCACTCCCCAGCATCAGGCACTATCATTATGTCATTTGGGTCTGTTCAAAGACAGAAAATAGATAAAGATGTTGCAGATCCTTGTAGCTGAAATTTCCCTACTGCTGTGACACCCAGGGGGAGAACAGTTGGCTTACTGCAGTGATGAATGAGAAAGTCATTATTATGCGATACATTAACATTATTGGTTTTTTCCTCTTTTGGTACTGTATTTACCACTACAGATATTCTGTGAGGAAGGGAAAAACACTGCTGCTAACTTCATTTTCCACTGTTTCATCTTCAGTCTATGCCGATTCTGCACTGTACAGAACTTCACTGGTGAACAGAATGAGAACACAAAGAAATTTAAACTTTTTCTTCCGTGGATCCCAACATCCTTATTTATAGAATTTTAGAATAGAATAAAACAGAATAGAATAGATCTGGATGTCATTTACATAATCAAAACACTCATTATAACTTAGAGCTTGAAAATCGTAGTGAACAAATGCGTGTCACTGGAATATAAATTAAGCATTGTGATTGCTATGAAGCATCTGCATAGGATGTACCAGTCAGTAAACCTGAAAAAAGTTTCCAATTTTACATGAATCTGTCTCCTTTCTTCCCAAGCTTTCCTTACCTAGATAGTCTCCTTCTAGTCTATACTTACGTTTATATATAAAATGCCATTTAGTAAAAGATACTTTGTGAGTCCCATGGTGGAAAAACAATCAGGTTTCACAGTAGCAGAGATGGTGTACTGTAACTTTAGCTTGGATTCTTTTCTCCCTCCTGTTCACTCTATTCATGTTCATATAGACTTGACCCTGAAAATTTGCCGTAAAAAGTCCTCCTAATCTTAGCACCAGTAACAGAATCTGACTTCATGGAAAACACTGAAAAGACACTAAATGCCAGCATGCATATACCAGGTGGGTTAGGATGAATCCCTTTAAGCGGCTCAAAATTGAGCCTGGCTTCCACCTACACTTACAAGCTTACAAATTCAGATGGAAAGATTATGAGAGGTTTTCCTAAATTGCTTTGTTTTCTTTGTCCAGCTTGACCTGAAATTGAGATTTATATTTTAAAAATTGGCTTTACACTCCCTTGGAGGCTGCCAGAGCTATTTCAAGTACCATGTAAACCACATAGACATAACAGTGCTTCTTCCAGCATTGCTCTATGAAAAAACTGAAGCTTATTCCCACCATATATTGCTCACAAATTCCTCATTGTCCCTTTGACAAATGGTCTGTGGCAAATTGCTGAAATCATCTCTTGCAGCACTGCAGCTTAAAAGATTCATGCCATTGAATGCTCTCTCTCAAAGGCTAAAGTCTAGCCTCGAAATTCCAAATATTGCAGCTTAATAAAATTTTAAAGACTGAGAGACCCTCTCCTGGGATCAGCTGTCAAACATCTTTTGAAAAAGAGAGACATAAACAGCCTCCACCCCAGAGTCTGAATGCCTCAGTCTTTGGGAAAAGAAAGGAGGAGGGGGAAGAAAAATTTAAAAAAAAAAAAAAAAAAAAGAGACACAGCAAGGGATGTTTTTCACTGAAAAGGAAAAAAAAATCAGAATGTGCTTTTTGATGTTCAAATGATAGATATTTGATCTTCTGTTGAAGACTATGGCAGGGATACTCATTTTATGTGTTAGGATCCTGTTTGCAATGAAAAAGCACAACTGCAGTTATCTTTCTTCTGGCATTTTTAAATACCCACTGCTCTTGTAGATCTTTCTTGGGAATTGCATACACGTTCTCATCACACACAGTGCCTTCCCCTGCACTCTGCCTCATCGTTCAGCAAAACAGCCAAGCTTCAGCTGGGCTTTCCTCCCGCCCTGAAGAACAAGAAGTTCACTGCAGTTCATGGCGCATCCGATTTAGTTTATTTCCTTCTAATCAGCCTCACCACAGATTTGTAAGAAGATTCAGTAACGCTCTTTGTCACCGTGTGCTTGGAAAACTAATCTCCCTGTAGTCTCTTCTAGGAGGGAAAAGTGACCTGTTCTTGATGACCAGAAAAAGGTCAACAGAAGTCAGCGTTTGCACGGGCTGCAGCTGGGTGTGCCTACAACCCAGTGTCTGTGCACAGATATATTGCATTGGTGGATTTAGGTCACACGTGGGGTTGGGAACTACAGCAACACATAGGGACACGTGTCTTGTTCTGTCACCTTGGTGGAGGAGAGGGACAGCAGGCTTCCCTTTCAGGGTCAATGTTAGTAATTGTCACCACTCGCCAGTCAGAGCACAAATAGACATCGTTTAGTTCTAAACCATGAATGGCACTCCTCTCTAGCCCCCAAACCCACGTCTTTAATTATGGATGTCTCTTATTTTCACACCTAACCTATGCTAAATAAAGGTACCTCTTTTATCGTGCCTGTCAAAGTTATTTTTGAACGTGAAATCCACGAAATCTGTTGCAACCACTTTAGATCCTGGAAGAGAAGAATGGGAGCTATTTAATGAGAATTAATGGGAGATGTACTGAAACCCAAGCTCTGAGCATTCCCCACGCTCTCAGACCGGCAGTATGTGAGCACTGAGAGACAGAGTTTTAAAACTTTCACATTCCAACCTATTAATCAATACCATAACACTTAGTGGTAAAACTCTTGAGTAATTAATGCTTAGCTGAAGTTTTAAAGCAATGGATTGTTTATGCAGTTTCAAGCACACCAGCAAGTCTCCATGTTCCAACTACAAAGTGGTGCTTAGGGAATAATCAATCATTTCTACCAAGTTAGCAAAGATTATTTGAGTGCTAACTGCAGAACACAGTTCAAACTATTCCAATTTCAAATACTTTCTCTATACATTATGCCAGGAAGCAGAGAACCCCCTTACTTCCACCCACACCACCCTATGATTAGAAGTTTCAAAACCCTACTAAGAGACCTATGGTCTCATTATATATTTTGTAACCAAAAGGTTCCCCGTGGCAGTTTTGCAATACATTGCATTCCAGCCTTTTGGTTTGGTCCCCACAGAAATAAGAGAGATACTCTTACAGCTTCCAGATCCATGGCTGAGAACCTTGTTGTTACCCTTCATTTCATTAAACTGGCAAGCATGTAAGGTATGGAAAATGTAAATGTAAACCAAGAAGCCTGCTCTGAGTGAACAAAATTAAGCCTGCAGAACTAAATGTACTGTTACTTGACCCAGCAATGTTTGTGCTGCATTGGTAATTTGGGCTTTGTTTGAACAATGTCATTGCTCAGTGGTATTTCAGTTGTATTGGCAGAAGGAAAAATTCTTTTTTTTGGTTGTTTTTAGCTTAAGTTCAGCATGGTCAAATAAAGTAATCAAGTGATAGTTAAAAGCAAAGGCACAAGGAAGTGGGGCTTTGTGTTCATCAGAAACTCTCCTTAGTTGAAGCAAAAGCATATTATAATACTCACAGAGTAAAAGCTGAGCTAGATATAGCACTGTACTGATCACTAAGACAGAAGGACGACTAATAAACTGAGTCTAGATCTGACCCCTGCTGCTTCTCCAAGGAAATCAGTCCTAGTGTATCAGCTGGTGTATGCACATTGTTCTCTTGCTCTGTTACACAGGCTTCAGAGAGAGTTTTAACATCTCCATAGAATGTCAGAGGATAGCAGTGTTCTTGCCATTTTCTTTACCAGCAAGTTTGTGTACGCATCCTGTATTTGAAAACTCCAAGTTTAAATAACTTGCCTTGACCATATCTAACGTCACTGAGTTTAATCAGGGCTAAAGCAGGGACTTTTTTTCCTTGGCACATGAAAGAAGTCCATTAAATGTAAATTAATATTATATTTAAAATGTTGATATATAAATACACTCTTAAATATACTCAAAAATATACTCTCTCCATAAATACTTTCTCGCTGTAAACATAAATATTTATACATATAGAGGCAAAAGGCATCTGAGAGAATTAGTCAATAGACAATTCCTGCTCTAATAATACATGAAACTCAGGAGCTTGGATGGACTATTGTCTGAAGCAGTCTACACATGTATGAGGTTACTAATTAGTGTCCTGATGAAAAAAGAGAAGATGACAGAAGTGAAACGATAAAAAGATCAAATAATGTATTAAATATTTTGTATATAAAATTATAGAATATTAGTTTATATTAGTGGAGATTATGCAATAATTAAATGCATCTGTGAGGAATGAAAAAATTATAAATCTATTTAAGTGTTAAAATTACACTTTCTACAGTACAAGCTACTCTCTGTAACTGGCATACCTGCCTCTAGCATGCTTGCAAAAAAATAGAGCAAAGAAAAAAGAAATGGCCTTTTGCTGTTCCTAAAAAGTCCTGCTTTTTGAGACCATCAGAAGAAAAAAAATCCCAAATCTGTGATCTCAGCTGGAGCTCAGCTTTATGAAATTTACAGCTACATTATATTAGGCCAGTCACTGCATATGAGGTCACTTTTGAAGAGAGGTCTCTCAAACCAAGGGCTTCAGCAATGCTATTACATGAAAAATAACTGCAGATACAGGTTAAATTGAAACTTGGAAACTCAGCCATTCATTCAAGATGTATGGGAGTAAATGAAAGATCTGGAGAACTCCTGTGGTAATCCAGTGACAACTGCAGGCTGCACTGCAGCATTCCCGTATGGATGCAGAGCACACGCAGCTGGCTCAGCATCTGCCTGGAGCTGGATGTGCCCCACTGAGCCCAGGAACGAGCCTGTGCAGACAGTGTCTTCCCATCCCAGACACACAGCATCAAGGCATCACAGCCAGCTGCTGGTGAAGGGCCCTCGGGAAAGCTGCAAGATCTCCTCATCTCCCATTCATTGCACTGAGAAGTCCAACCTAAGCATGTCACAATGAAGCCAGCAGCACTGCAGCAGGTTACTGTTTCTTCAACTCCTGCCTGAATTATAACTGTCACAAACTTTTCTTCTTTCAAATTACAGTATTCAGAGCAATTCTTAATTTCACATTCTCATTCATCCACCAGCATATACAAATAATTCCTCAGTAATGGTTTAAACATAGAGTAGATAGACACACAGAAGTAAACAGCTGAATTTAAAAGATGAAGTAATTTCTTAATAAATTGGTTGAAGAGTTTAGGGGACACTTGTTAAAGTTCTGAAACCGGCAGGTCTATAATTGTATTAGCTTTTAAAAAAGCATTTAAAGTCTAAAATGATCACTGCCAAATACTCTCGCTAAGTAATGGAGAAATGCCTACCGTTTATGGGTAATTACTCATTACCACCCATTTCTAAAAGCAGTGGCAGGAGGTGAGACATGAATTGTGCAGTGTTTCATTATATAAGGACACACTGGGTCTTTTTTTGGAATGTAACCTGCCAAAATCTAAAAGAGTATATCTTATTAATAAATGATGCTTTCTCAAAGGCACTTTGCATTTCATAGAGGACAACAGCTAGAAAGAGTCAGAAGACTTCTAAAGCTGGAATGATGAATCTGACGGTTTCCTTCCTGCCAGATCTGCATTACTCTGCAGCCCCATGGTGCGAAGACTTGAACTTTAGAGCTATATACTACATAATCTGAAACTTGAAGGGGATGGAGACTTCACTGCTGACACCTGCTAGGAGAGGTTCCTGAGTCCTGAAATGTTGAGTGCCCCTAGACCAATATCCCAAAGGAACGGTACTATTCCTTAGTGAGCAGTCATGGCTAGAGAGCAGAGATTGGAAAGATGTATAGTCTGTTACAAAAGTTTTTGCTAGGTTGGCTTCATGCTTTGAAGTTGTGAGTGAATAGAATATTATAATTTATTCTCACTTTATAATGAATGGACAAGATAATTATGGCTCCTAGGACTTGTGACAGCTTAGCTTGTTCTCACACCCTCTGTCATTCAGATGTAAATCTTTCTAGTTTTGTGTAAAACTTGAATTCCAGAGGCAGAGCTCTGCCCTTCCAAGCTATCAACCCAATGCTCCAGAGGAGAAACCTCCACACTTTGCCATGTGGCCATAATAAATAGCTGGGACTAAGAATCTGAGCAGAAATGCGATCTAATCATTTCAGCAGGAATGCAATGAAGCAGGACATTTATGATGGAGTTATTGCGCTGCTGAAAGCGCCAGGGATAAACAGGAACTCTGAGCGGTGTCACAGGAAGGTTAAAAAAGGAAATGCAATTTCTATAAACCTGGGGATTCAAATACTACATCAGCATATCCAATAGGAGAATGATTTCACATATGAGAAATAAGAAAGGCTGCTTATTACAGAGTGTTAGTCACAGAATCTTCGACCGTAATTGCATGAAGTGGGTAGGAAAGCTGAAAGCCTACTACCTGTATAGACTCATTTCTTGCTTTATGGAAAAAGGGCAAGACTCAACACAATACTGATCAATTAATTAAAAACTGGAGTAACAACTGGGAAAATTGCCTGTTGTTCGAGCAGCTAAATGTGCAGTGAGGGATGGACACAAATGTAGCAGTGCTGGAAACAGAAAAGCTGGAGGGCTTTAATGACACCACCGCACTGACACAACCTATAGGCAGCATGTCCAGGTGACGGGCAATTCCCAGCAGTGCCACAGCCAGTGAGGTCTGAGTGACTGAGTAACAGTGCTTCGGGCAAAGGGAGAGGAAGGAAAAAAGCTCTGGGTCACCTCCCTGGGTAAGGTCTAAGCTGAGATCCCGACTGCCATTGCCTCCATCACCAGAGCTGAGCGCTGCAGAGATTACAGTCATGAGCACGTCGGAGCCCAGTCACCGAAGCAGCTGTGACAAGCGCCCTGGTGATATGAGACTTGTCACGAGACACAGAGACTGACAGGGCAGGCATCATGGAGAACAGCTTTGACAGGGCATTCTGACGAGGGTCTGCCTACGTCATGACAGAACGAGTGCATTTCTCTTAAATAAAACCCTACCCTGTGACCCCAGACTCCCTGTTTGCAAGCAGGCATCCCCCAAGCCCAGCTAGGGGTCAGGGGGTGCTAAAGCGGGGGAGGGGGAGGCGCAAGCCAGCATGACTTGGGAACTGCATATTAAAGTTGGAGCTTTAGCAATGGAATCTGGTCCTTTTCCTCACCAAACATGTTTATCAGTTGAATCTTTAATGTGAAGGATTATAATTTTTCAAGTACCCCAATGAATGACAACTGACATCTGAGTTCTTGCAGAGTCCACTGTCAACTGCAGGTCAGTGGGATGTGTCAGTTTACTCTGACGGGGAGGGAAAGAAGGACCAGGGATAGTTCAGATAACAATGTCTCCACTATGGGAAGTATGAGGCACAACGCATCTCTTTGCTTTGGATTCCTGATAAATAAAAGGAGGGCAGTTATTTTTAATTAAGTATTGCAGCATGTAGGTCACAGGCAACACAGAGGCTTTGATGCTTAGAGAATATTCACAATATAATTTACCTTTATTTGCTTACTGCAGGACATTATTTTAGAAAACTGCACAAAATCATCCTTAATTTTAACCATATGTTAAAGCCTTGCACTAGTCCAGAACATAAATACTTAAGATTATTAACTAACTGCTACAGTAACTGTTTTTGAAAAAGCAATGCTGCAATTAAAAGTGGTATCAAAATAAGAACGTTATTTTTAACCTGTGACATCTCTTAACACCAGTTGTCTCAACTGTCTTAACTGAAAATATGCATGGCAGTCTTCTCTCTTCATCATATTTTATACTCCTACTCATCTTTATATCCTACATTGCTGCAAGCAAGTCCTCTCTATCCTAAAGATAACTGCTGTATCTTTCCAGGTCAAACACCAAACTTGCTATGGAGTTCACTTAATTAGTACCTGCCTTTTAATCTCTCTCTATTTTTTTATTATTTTCTTGGTTGCTTGGAGGTTTTTTAGTCCCCATATGTAGGCAGGTGTTTTTGTCCCAGTGAAATCCCTCAGTAAGCTCTGTGTAGTCCAGGGAACCAGGCACAAATCAGTTCTCAGGATTTTCAACAAATTCCAACTCATCATTCTGAAGCCTTGGTGAAAACATTGGGTTTTTTCTATCCTGTATTACTGGCTAGGAATACAACCTTACCTCCACTTGCGAATTTCTTGGAGAAAGTAAATAGCACTCTCTATTAACGTCCTGAAAAATAATTTGATGTCAAGGGATTTTTTACGCTTGCTTTTTCTTTTCTCATTACAGAAGTTCACTGTATCGCTACGTCAACAGGGGAGAAAAACAAACCAATCCCCCCCTCAAACCCTAGAGTATTTTTAGGAGATCTAGAAAGCAATGTCACACATGAAAAAACAATCTTGCAGTAATATTTAATTGCCTACATTCTGTCTTTCTGCTGTCATGAGTTGGGCTGCACCAGTTTAATTCAGGGTAAAATGTGGCCCATTATATTTAACTTGTCTACACTTTTTCTTTTCTTTTTTTACCCAAAATTCTCACATGTCCTTGATAATTAATTCTCAGATCTAAATACTGGATAACAGCACATTTCAGAAATTAGAAAAAAAAAACCCCAACTAGTTGTCAACAACATACCGAGTAATTCAATAGTACTGGAATATCCCGAGGGTGGATATGAATAAACAATTCATGAAGAGCTGGTAAATTACATTTCAGCTTCTGTTTATTGCAAAACTAGATACTAGTCAAATACTTAGCTCTATTGAATAAAGATAGCCCATTGGGCTTAGAATAAAGAGCATTTTTTAAGAGTTTTTCTCCTATATTTATTTTGTGCAGGATAGGTTTAGGGTTTTAAGCAGTCTTGAATACAAGCAGATGAGATTATATCAGACAAGGTCAAAGAGGAAATCTGACGGCCTGCAGCAGGCTGGGTTAGTCCTTAATTCTTTCATAGTGAACACACACACAAAGAAAGAACTAAAAAGAATATGTCTTTCAGTTTTTAGACCAGTTTTTAAAATAACATGAAAAGCGAATAGTTTAGACTATCCTCATGGTACATTTAGAAGCATTCGTAACATTAGATGTCTAGTAGATGAGCCGGTAGCATGTGATTCTTCTAAGACCACAGGTCATGTTCATCCTATAACCCTAACAAAAATTAATTTAACCCTTCGAAGTCAGTCTTTATAGCAAATCAATGCAGAAGAGAAGGTCACCAAATACTGTTCAGTGTGAAATTGCTGGCAAGGAATCATAGAATAATTTAGGGTGGAAGGGACCTCTGCCGGCCACTGGGGAAAGATGACCTTTGAAAGCAGAGAAAACTTTGAAGTAGAATCTAACTTTGAAGTTGGATCAGGTTGCTTAGGGCTTTATCCGGTCATGTTTTTCATACCTCTAAGGATGGAGATCATGACATATCTCTGGGCAACTTGTTCCAATGTTTGACCAACCTAATTAAGAATAATTTTCCTAATATCTATTCAGAACTTCCTTTACTGCAGCTGAGCTCTGTTTCTTGTGTTATTTACCAACATAAAAGCCTCTACCCACCCTGTCTCAGGTCACACCACTGATTTATGTAATACCAGGACAGCGCCGCTTAGAAAACGGAGAGCAGTGGGAATTTTCTCTACCTGCATGGTAGCTGTGAAATGAAAAATCCCTGAAATTGGAAACAGACAAAATCTCCTGCTACTGGGTTAGACTGCTAGATTCACCTGCTTGTTGCTGGGGAATATTCTCCAGCGAAATCATCTTTCTTTCACTGGGGAGTAGAGAACATCAGGAGAAGAAAGAAAGTACAGGAGAAAGGTCAGATGAAAGAGAAAGCCCTAATATGCTGCAGCCTTTACCAGTGTAAACAGAAAAATCTATTTTACCATTATAGTGCTCATTCCTATACTTTAAGAGCAGTATGATCAAGACCAACTTGCTGCATAACAGATGCCAAAAAACCTCATTGTAGAGCTGAGATTTTTATTTACATGCACATATTTACAAGCCTCATTTGTTCTGCAGAATTGCAGTTTGATAAATTCATCAGGACAAGCCTGAAATCCATTGTTAATTGCCTTAAACATTATTTATTCCCAAAAATACCAGTTCCAATGAATCTGCTAGTTTATTCCTCAACAGTAATGCTGGTGAGTCAATCTCTATGCTCTTAAGTGGGTTTCCCAGTTAATTGCACAGTCTCCAATAAAATTAATGAGTTTTGCACTGCTTTTTCTTTTTGGGATATAGTTTGGCATGAAGCGCGAGATTTGTTTGTGGAAGAGGCCCCAGGACTGCTGAAATGTCAGGATCATAAAAGCTGGATGCTGCTAGTGTTTAGGGAAGTGTTATGAAGGAAAGCCAGCAAGCACCTTGGGCTTGCCTTTTCATGCCAGTAGGAACACGCTTTGGGGCAATTTAGGGGAAGAGAATTTGGAGAGCCAAAGGAATAAGAACACTGCAAGGTGAAATGGGGAATAAACTTTTGGGATGCTTCATCAAAGCATTGCAGTATCACTTTTGTAGACCTGGGGAGAGAGGTGAGGTGGGCCTGTAGGATTGTTAGTCAGAATAATTACCAAGACAAAGCTCGTACTCTTAACTATGCCATGATACTGTATGAGGTACTAATAAATAACACTGACGATCTCTATAGAAAGCAAAGTAACAATCTCTATAATGAGATTCACAATCATTCTCATCACAAAACTGCCTGATTTATTAGTGTGAATTGATACTCCAGCTAGAGGTGTCCTGGCAGTTAGATATTAACTGAAGGCTGTAGGTAATTTTACACTGTTTTCCTGTTCAGATGTTATGTTTGATTTGTTTCTACCTGCTACCATAGTTTATACTGACAGCATTAAAAATGGGTTACTGCACTGTGGTATTTTACAAAGGTTCATGTCACTTCTTGTTACTTCATCTCATGTTGCAACATGACAGAGCACAGTCTGATATAATATACAGTGGCCTCTTGTATTAGAAACAGTCAAAATTTTTCCAAACAGTAATATTTACATTGCAATGGATATTAATGCAGCAGTAATAAATGCTATATCAAACCATGGCAGCACATTATTTTCCATTTCTGTTAATTTTATATGGCTCATACATACTAGGTTACGTCAGTCGGTGTCCTGCACCAGAAAACTATTTCTGTAGGAAAGAGAGAGATGAGGAGAAAAAAAGAAATAAAAAGGATAAAAGGAAAAAAGAAAAGAAACAACCGTATTTCCTCACACATAATGCATTAAAAATTATTTTAGGTCAGAAATTCCTAAGCTTGTAGATCTGTGCACTCTTCAATGGTCATAATAAAGCACTGGGATGGGACTGTCCCACTGAGTCACATCAAAACACCTGCCTATTTGCGTGTAAGGTAAGAGTGGATGCTCCACTGCCCCCTGCATCTACTTGTACACTTCATTTTAGCTCTATTCATCTCCTTAGGTTACAAGGACAAGGAGAGGTCAGGCTTTTTGTCTTACAGCAATAAACTCATCACAGGTCCAACCTGTATCCGGGTACAACCCAAGTCATTCTTTTCAACTTAATTTGATTCCTCCTAGTTTATAATTATGCGAGTATAGAATTGGCCCCAATATTTACCTACAGATTTAGTGAATTTAACATCAAATTAGCAAAACACTCCTCATGCCAACGAAGTTTTACTTGCCTTTCTCCTAAGTAACAGTTTTAAAGGGCAAGAAGGGGAAAGTTCGGGTTAAGTAGAGTGACAGTTTCTGCTTGTGTTTGAGAGCACTGGAATTAGAGAGGAAATTTTAGCACAGGGGTCTTGCCTGTACTGCTGCCTTTCCTCACCACAGAGGGTCCTCCTGTTATTGCTGCTTTGAGTTCAGCCTGTTTTTCAAGAATTTGGTATTTCCCATAAGAACTATCAGAAGAAAGTAAGTGTGTCAGAACACTAAAGCAGAAGAGAGTGAGCTCCAGGAAAGGCCCCAATAAAGGCTGATGTTTAAAAACCTGAGAAGATACCAAAAAAATCACCATTTATGTGATTGTGCAGTATCTATTGGGAAATTAGGCTTGAAGGAATGGAAGATCAAAACCTTGTTATAACTTTCTCAGAAGCTTACACTAATTAAATGGTATTTTACTCTACAAACGATAGTGTTGAGAGCTGAGTACACACAAGTAATCTTATTGAGATTATTTCTCTGTAAAACAGCCCAGAAGCGTGAGCTTTCTGAGTGCCGACTACTACTGACAGTTGGCAAAAGTATAGGTGTTGGTATAAATTTAAACCAATTTCACTTAAAACAGGTGCAAAAGACTGTGTTATTTGGGCTTGCGCCAAACTCATTTAAGGTAATTTCAATCAATATGAATTGACTTACGTTAAATTTAATTTAACCAGTCCTAAAAAAAAAAAAATTAAAAAAAATTAAATTGAAAGTGCCTTGATGAGAAGTTGCACAGAATTAACTTAAATTAGGTTTAAAAATTACATATGGTAAATTGTGCAACCATCTTTCATAGACAAGTGTCAGAAGTTAAAGAGGTTAACTCAGGAATGTGAGAGTTTGTGCTCCTACATGCTGCCTGAATCAGAGGCATGGAGCTTGAGCTAGAAATCAAGCTGCAGACCAGGATGGGAACAGAAAGTCACCCTGGTCAGTCTCTTCTTCCAGCAGTGGTCTCACTCACTACAGAGCACCACAAACACTGGCAAGACCTTTCTTAGAAATTATCCATCAACTTTTTTTTCTTTTTTTAAGTGAAAAATGGTAATTTCAACAAAATATTTACAAGAAATCGAAATATGCTTTGGCAGAGCAATGCTGTCGTGTTTTCATCCCAGCCTGCAGCTAAGCACCACACAGCTATTTGCTCACTACCTCCATGGCAGGATGGGGGAGAGAATCAGAGGGATAAAAGTGAGAAAACATCCGGGTTGGGATAAAGATAGACTAATAGGTAAAGCAAAAGCTGCACATGCAAGCCAAGCAGAACAAGGAAGTAGTTCCCCACTTTCCATGGGCAGGCAGGTGTTCAGCCATCCCCACAAAAGCAGGGCTCCATCACATGTAACAGTGACTTGGAAGGGCAAGCGCCATCACTCCAAACACCCCCACCCCCTTCCTCCCCTCTTCCACCACCATTATATGCTGAGCATGACATCATACAGTATGGAGTAACCCTTTGATCAGTTGGGGTCAGCTGTCCAGGCTGTGTCCTTACCCAACTCCTTCTGCACCCCCAACATGGGGGTGGCGTGGGGTAAGACACTGCCAAGATCTTGGCTCTGTGTGACCACTGCTCAGCAGTGACCCAAATACCTCTGTATTATCAACACTATTTTCACTACAACTCAAGAACATAGCCCCATACCAGCTATTGTGAAGAAAACTAACTCTATTCCAGACAAAACCAGCACAAATTATTTTTTTAAAATTTCAGAATTCAAATTATTTTCATTTAAAATATATTTTGACATTGCCTTTTGGTTTCTTTGTTGATACTACTGTATTCTGTGCCAGCAACAGTGTACTACAATTAGTGATACAGTCAACTACAGCGTAAGAGTTAAAATATTTTACTTTTAAATCATCAAAGACAGATCTGCCACCCAGCATTGATTAAAACACATTACTTTTTCTGGCCTGAAACATATCCTGTTTAGTTTATGATGGAACATTCTGATGCCTTGACAATCAGTAATAAATAACAGGTGCTCTTAAAATTATTTTAAAAGTAAACCCAAGTATTTCAATTATACTGTTTGATATTACATCGAATCAAGAGAAGCAGTGAAAAGCATGGCCTTCTCTTTTTGTACAGGTTCATAACAAAAACCCAAAGTATTTCCATGAAACATCTGAGCTTCCTTGAAAGACCATTTTCCAGGAAAAAGCATTCAGCTGGAAAATTCCTGACTAGCTCTCCTCACTCATTTCTTTCCATTATACATACTTAACAATTCTTGAGCATCCCTACAACTTGCAAGAGCACTATAAACCGGACATCTGACTCCATCTCTAACACTAAACAACAGTCCCAGTGAACAAAGAAAAAAAAAATGTTCCCTGCATCTGTATCTTCCATTAAATACATGGGGAAAAAATTATCTAATTTGGCCTCAGGAAATAAATACAATTTCTTTATAATCTATAATCTTTATTAACCTTCTGATAACTTCCCATGCCCTCAGAATGCCTCAGCATAGCACAAAATTTGATGTGGTGTTATGTAAAGAACTGTGAAAGGTGGGCAGGTTTTGGCTGCTTGGTAATTAGCAATTTTACAGGTTCCTCAGGCTTGCCATGGTGTGGGATCATCCCACAGTGTGGGACCCACCTGCAGGTGCACACATCCCAGCTCCAGATGGCCAGAGACCACAGAGGGCCCAGCCTCGCTGTTCTACTCACTTTAGCAACTGCCTTTGAGAAGGCAGTAAGAAGGAAAATAAGAGTTCTCTGTGGCAGAGAAAGGGAGAGAAACACGGGCCAAGGGAGAACCTTGGGAACTAAAATGACATACAGAGATGCTCAGAGCCCAGTATCGGGGAAGCAGGGAGGCACAGGCACGCAGCCAAATAACAGAGTTGGGCCATCGAGCAGGAACAACTGAACTCCACCTTCATCAGAAGAAGAGGTGATAGGGAAAGGTGGGAGAAAACAGCAGCAGATGGGAGGAGGAGGAGGCGTGGAAGAGCAGAAATGCAATTAACAGTTTTCCAAGTGGTTTAAATGGTTATGAATTAAGAACTGCTAAAATTCACAGATAACAACAAACAAGCGTTTTCCACCTGTAGGTGCCAAGTGCTCCGAGAGGAGCCACGCGGCATTAACTCCATCTGCAGATAACAAAACTGAGGCACGCAAGGGGAAAATAAAAGGCATCCTGCAGGCCAACTTCAGAGACAGCAACAGTGTCTGAAGGGCAGATACAGCTTCATACCCAGCCACAGGGTTCATGCATATTTTTTCCAAGTTACCAACTGCTTCTATAATTAGAAAAATACTCTGTGGATAGAAATGCAGGCATGGGTGGAGAATCGACCTGTTTGAAAAGGGAATCTACAAAGCAATGTGTGCTAGAGTTGTGCAGAGCTTGAGGATACTGGCTTAAGAAATTAAGTTTTCAGAAACAGTTATTCTTGAATGGTCTTCTAGACAAACTCAGTGATCTTGTCCATTTAAATTAACTGAAATATATGGTTACAAGGGGGAAAGATATTTTTCAAAGATCCCAAACTCACATTTTGCGCAAATGGGGAACAGAAGGTTCTCAAACCCTGAAGATGGCCATTAGCATTTCACAATATTGTAGCATTTAATAGATAGCCAGGTCATTTTTAAGTACCAAAAGAAGAACTTTTCAGACAGAACGTATTCTAGACGTGTGCTAGAAACACTAGCACACATGTCATTATCGGTGATAAAAACGTTAGCTGATGTAATGACATTTAGGGGGGGAAAAAAAGTGGACAACATTCAAATTCCAGTGGAGTAGACTGACCTTTCATTATGAAAATGACTAACCACATATTTAAAAAAAAAAAAAATCAGACCCATTAAAGTGTGTAGAGGGGAGGAAAGAGGCAGCAGCATGTCCAGCACCGACTCCTCTAACAGTAACAATGAGTCAAAGTACTGTTGTGGATTGCAGAGCTCTCCCTTTTTTCCTACTTTCCTCAGTTCCTCATTTTCTTGCTCTATTAAAGAATCCTGTCAGTGAAAGCTTTAAGGTCAGGCCTTGATGTGCACGAGTGCCAGCGTTCTACTCTAGGGTAGAAGAAAAAGTCTTTCATTTTCCCTTTTTATTTCTAGTTTTAATTTGACTTGATTGCTGCACTCTGACATGCAGTGAGTGTTTCCTATGCGAAGAAGTCGCATCTGAACGTTAAAAGACTGTTTCTACAGACTGAACTTCACAGTCTGCCTGACCATGCAGGGACCACCTTGCCCTGGATGTAAGGAACAGATGCCTACAGAAAACCTTCTCTGGAAGAGCCCTTCTAGCAATGCTTTATTCTAAAATTAATCAACCAGAGGTATCTGTGACTATAGAGAGAAGAAAGAAAAAGGTATGCATTGAACTACCAAACCTGTTGTGTGGGATGGCTAAATGGAAAAATCTGTGCATTCCACTAAAACTAGAATGCTGTAAAGATATGAAGACAGAAAAGCTTTTTAGAAGTGCTTCATAGTTTCATGATATTGCTCAAAAAAAAGATTAAAAAGCACAAAGAGTAACCTTTATGTGGTAGATGATTTTCAAATCCCACAGTGAAAACATTCCTTTCCTCCTAGTAGTACCACACAAACTAATTTCAGCCAAAAAACCAAATATGTCATTATGCAGCAACCTCTAAAATAATGACATCTCATCAGCAGCTGGCTGTAACTCAGTGCTTCACATAGCACAGCGAAGGCCAAGAGTTTACAGATACACTGATATCTGTAAACGTTATTAAGTATAAAAAGCTTTCTTTCCTCCTTTCCCAGGTTAAAGGTAATATCTAAACGATACAAATTCCATTTAAAAAACTCATGTCCTGCAATGTATACAGGAAACATCTTTTACCTGCTGTGTATGTGCAGCATTTCATTTGTGAGGGGCTGGGGTTTTTTTTGGTAAAGCATAACTAATGTTGGCACTTGGTTTCCTGAGAAAGACTCCGTGTTTTATTCTGTTTTGCCAGACTTCTCTGCGCACCTTCAGACTGAAAACAAAGGTCTTGCAATTACAGAAGTTTTGAAAAATTACCAGAGAAAGGAATCGATGACATTTCCAGGAGAACATACTTCATTGTTCTTTGTACTAGAGAAGTTTCCAAATGTAAGTATTGTTTGATTTAATCTCATAGTATCATGAAACAACAGAGTTATTACTGTATACGGCCCAATGCATTTAGTTTCCTTTCTATGCAAAAATTCTGCAGGTCATTTCTGTTTGAATGGCCAGTTCTTCATGTGGAAAGAAAGCTCAGACAATGTCTTATTGAATAAAACAGGCTTGTTTCATGATTCATTACACCTCTTTTTGTCCTTACGTGTAAGCCAGCTCCTCTTGGTTCCATACCAAGGCCGAATGCACAATGGAGGTTGTGCAGAGCCATAAAAATAATACTGCAAATTCTCATGCATACAGTAAAATGATCAATAAAAATAAGAACATTTTGCAAAAGCTTCTAATAGTCTCCATTTCAGAACTGATTTTTCATTCTACATAAGCTCATTTTTCTTTGTACTTAAACAAAATGACAGATGTTCATAAAAAATATATTAAGGATTCCTTTTGGCACTTCTGTTCAGTGTTCTCATTTATTACTCTTCTGGTAATAGAGTATGCAATGTTATTCTTATGAAACCAGGATCATCAAAATTGCCAGGTGTCTGATGTGTGATCATTCCCTCTATATGCAAAGCAAAGTGTTTCCAAATGCATTAGACTAGTGAATTCTATGCTTACGGCTCAATTCTTTGGAGTGTTGTGTACTTTGATTATATACACCTTAACTCTATGAGTTTAATGTCAATAAAGTTCAGCCTTCTGTAAGATTGAGCCCTTGAAGAAAAAGAAATTCTAATTGTGATTCTTATAGTGAATAGGTTTGTGTTCCTGAGAAAATCTATAAACTCAGGTTCCAAACTATAAAATCCATTTATATTT
The DNA here is from genome assembly GCA_013400835.1 of Zapornia atra. NCBI lineage: Eukaryota > Metazoa > Chordata > Aves > Gruiformes > Rallidae > Zapornia > Zapornia atra. Next base: position 23,211 of record VZTU01022748.1, read on the forward strand.
TGAGGATCCAAGAAACAGTCTTTTTTAACAGAAATGTTGGGCTACAGAAAAAGTTTGCAGTAAAGTCAGTGGGAATTATAGCAGTCTAAATATAAAGCCAGGCACTTAAATTAAGATGCCTGGAATTGGTATGACTTGTGCAGTCTTTTGCCTATGCATGATTTACACTGTTCTTTTTCCCCCCACCATCTACCTCTCCTCCCTCAAAATAAACAGAAAAGGAAAAAAAAAAGAAAAAAGGAAAAGAAAACCCATCTCATATCCATTCATTTCACAAAGTGGACCTCTATCTGGATAGATCAGGTTATGGTGTGAAAAATAGCAGCAAGCAGGATGGAAAAGTTGCGAAACATGTGGTGAAGCAGGCAGTTGATAGCTAAAACCCGCTACATATACACATCGCATATGCACTGTACATATCCATGTAACACCTCCTTTATGAAGCTAGCAAGTAAATTTTCACGGTTGGTAGAAGAATAGGACAATCTGACAGGATCTTTACAGAATTCAGTGGCAGCAAAAGAAAGGGGTCTCTCAGGGGACTCCTGCCAGCCTCTGAAACACCATTTGCTCTGTTAGGGAAACCCTTGTGCTTCCCTGCATTTTCTGCCTTCTGCTGCATTTAATCAAGCTAGTTCCTTTCCTGTTTCTCTTCTTGTCCCATCACCTATACAGTCTGCTTTCTTATGCACCTTTCTAGTTCCCTTCCTCCCGTATCCTCATTTTGATTGCCTTGTGTGAGCAATCCAAAAGCTCCACCATGATCAGCTCTTGACCCTCACCTCCATTTCCATTCCCTCTTCTCCTCGTAGCTTCAGAGCATCTCAGTGCCCACACCTCTCTGCTCTGGACATCTCATATTCCCCTTTTCTAATGCCTCCAACTCAAAGAAAATCACTGGCAATAAAATACTTTACAAGTTAATGCATCCTTTAACTGTTTACGTGTGCACCTGCTGGTTTTGTTGATATGACTGTATTTTTATAAATATTTCAAGTGCTGTTGCACATTTACAGTATTTTTTAGCTGAGCTACATTCTCCTTTCTTATGGGGAAAAAAAGAAATTATTCCTAATGACTTCAGTGTCACTATGAGGATCAGATCTATTGGCATATTTCTGGTTTTGGAAAAACTAATTTTATCACCGCTGCCACAGGGCAGTTACAGATTTACTAATGACTGCTTTAAGAGGGATAAATCTGTTTACAGCCCAAATAATAGAGAGATCCTGCCTCCAGCTACTTACTTCTGCTTCTTGTCTGAAAGTTTTTACCCCTTCCCTAAGAACTGAGCAAGAATTTGTTTTAACAAAGGAAATTGTGAGGTGTAGCACAGCAATGAGGAGTACTGGGGAGGTTGGGAGCAGAAAGGGAAATCACTTAAGGTAGATCAGAAACTCCATTGATGGCAAAGCTATTTACAAAATCCTAAACTTCCTACATTTGTTCCTGCCGTCTCCATGAAGGTTTTCATCCCTTTATTTATGCCACTTTAGAAATCAACTAATTATGGGACCACAATCTGAGTAAGAAAGGATGAAATTAAGTAGAGGATAGAAAAAAAAAAAAAGCATTGTAATAAAAAATTTAATTTTGGAGGATGATTACTATTGTAATATGAATGGAAATTAACAAAACTACTTAGGACCAGCACGGCTTCCCCTTCCACCCTCTCCAGAATAACATAGTATAAAAATTGGAAAAACTTGTTACAAAACTAGATTTCTAGTGGACTAATGTGAAAGGTGAACTAAAAGGAACTCATATAAGGATTATGGAACAAACATTGATGGAGAAAATCTACTTCTCCATAACACAGTGTTTCAAACCCATGGGCCAGAATAGCTGTGTGAAACTGTTTATTCACAGGCAGAATTTTTAAGACTTACTGCAAGCAAAACAACTTTTCTCCTCTGGAATCATATTTTTATTTAAAAAAAAAAAAACACTCTAAATTTCCATTTAATTCAGCCTGAGACAAAGATCTGCTGTGGGCTCCATTACAAATATAACACAAAAAGTTATAAAAGCAACTCCAAAAATCATTTTACCATCAGAAGTATCAGAGAACCCTAATTATAACCTACTTCATTTCTCTGTCTATGCTGTACATACAAACGCAAATCTTACAGTAGCCTGTAACTACTCTCCCAAATGACTACCTCAAATGATGTTAAAATTAAAAAAAACCACCCTAAATAAATGCTGCAAATCTTAAGACTAGTTACTTAAGAAGAGAAATTAACTAGCATTACAGGAGTGCTTTGAAAACCTCAGGTGAAAAAAATGCAGATGAAAAAAAAAAGATGTATCAGGGTGGTCTGTATTAATTCTAAAAATTTTACTTGTGAATTATATGAACAAAATTCTGCACTTATCCTCTAACTCATTCAAGGTTATGGTTGGACATGCTCTGTATTTTTTTTTAAGTACAAAACTTGCAAAGTCAGAGGCTCTATAAATGAGCAGACCATTTGGATGGTTATGGAAGACCTGAATTTGCTTTGAACATACTGCTCAGTCATTCAAAGGTTCACGACTCATCTTTGCACTGATAAAAAAACCCTAAGACCTACAGGCAGGAAATGTTGAAAGTTTTTTTTTCTCCTCCTGATATTATTGGTGTATCTCAGTTGCAAAATGGAGATCCAGATTTGCGTATAGCTAAGTAAAGTCAGGCCAGATCTCTGTTTTAAACACAATTCACCTTTTGTCACCACTGAAGTCATGGAAGCTATTTTTCTTCATTCAAAAGGGATAAAATTAAGCAATTAAAAATTACTCCAACATTTTTTGCACTTTAATCTCTACATAATCCATCACCTCATTCATTTTATGACAAAGTATGATCTTCCCTCATTGTTTACATATTATTGTTGTTACTGCATTTAACCTAGGAAAGTAATACAGGGGTTTTTTCATTCCGTGTCAGATAACATTGTGTAATCAAACCCTGGCTTTGGCAAGAAGGAAGAGTTTTCTTAAAAGGTTGTAAGTCTGTCAAGGGTAGCTGTTGCAGTGTTGCCCTTGCCTCTGTTTTATGAGCATTAATTATCATCTATCCGAGGGAAGAGAAGTACAGTAGAGTTCCCTTGCTTTGGGAGGTCTATCCCCCTATAATTACTTAAAAACAAAGTCACTTCAAGCTTGAAGGGCAAATTTAGCACATAACAGTCATGGGGAAATATTAAAAATTGTTCCCCACTTTACAGTCTCTCTCCCTGATGAGGTTATTACAGTGTAAAACTGAAAAATCAGAGGTTAAAATAAAACCCTTCCCGATTGGGCCAAAACCAGCTTAAGACCAAAATAACCTATTTGACTTTTGTCATTCCATATGAAAGAACTTCCTTTCTTTCCACAATTTTATACTCCTCTCATTCTTTTACTAGTCACTAGGTAGATTTCAGTGTCAATCTACCAGTTTTACAAGCTGATTGATGCCAAACTCTGTGCCAACTGCTACCCGGGGAGTTACAGTTTACTCCTTCTCAGTAGTGAAGTGTGAATTTAGGGGCTGTGGTAGTTGTGTCAGCAGTGGTGCGGAAGACTTGCAAGCTTTCCAAAACACACACAGTGGGAAGAATACAAGATGGATGTCCAGGGTGAGGAAGGTGGTGTGGAAATCTCTCAGGTATACCCTGGGTAGGATGGAGGTTGCACTGGATGGCTCTAAATCTTTTTTTGTGGCTGGATTCATGCCTCTCCACATCAAAACCAATAACTTTGTGGTGACTAGATATGCTTAGAATACGGTCACCTTGCTGTGTTTTGATGATTTCTCAGACTTCTGTTTCTACATTTCGCTTCAATACATAAGCTTCACCTCCCAGCAAGTATCATACTTCAAATGCTTGTGGGAGTGGTTTGATGCTTTCTCCCTATGCCTGAGGGGGAGAATAAGGATGTAGCAATTAATTACCTTGCAAACACACAATCATCTCTGGTCATCTATCATCCATGTAGTGTCTGTACTGTACTATGGTTAACTTAAGTCAGCAGACATGGGCCTGTCATCTGTCTCTGTAACACATCTCTACAGCAATATGCCTGTGGGAGAAGACGTACGTAAAGCAGACTTTTGTCTGAAGGCATTAAAATCAGCCATGAAATCTAGGGTTGGGTTTTTTTTCACTCATGAGCTACGCTGCTTCCTATACATTATGGCCCTCACAATGAACAAAGCCGGGAGAGTGAGAGCAGAGTTCAGCAGTGGTTACACTCTGCAGAAAGTTCATAGCCCACAGCATCTGCACATAAATAACAGGCCGTCATGGTTGAAGGCAAACTGTGTCCGTTTGGGAATTTCAGAGTAAATTGCATCCTGGGACAGGGCTCTGACAAGCACTCATTACACTCAGGACTTGAGGACAAAATCTCGGGACCTTGGGCACAGGAGAAGGTCACCCAGCCTGCAGCTTGAACTCTGATGCATTTTCATTCTCCTGCACATTACGAGCAGCCCTTGCTATACCAGGGATACATACTGGTATGTTGACCTTCATTCTTTTATTTTCCAAGCTATGTAGCACATTAGTAGAGGAAAGCTAATGCAATTGGCATCAAAGAACTTACACGCCGACTGATGGGCTGGCGAACTGCCAAGCCTCTAATCCACCATGTGACTGACAGGACTTCAGTCCCCAGGAGAAAGTGATTTTTAACACAGATTTCTATTTCTCTGAAGTTATCAGCAGTTCCATTCAGATCATACAGATCAAATGCCTTCAAGGTAAGTGATTATTTAAGGAATTATTTTCAATGAGAGCCTTTGGTCCTAGTGTTCATTCTGATAGTAGTTGGAAGGAAAAAATATACACTTTGGTTCTCTGATGTTGAGCTTTTTTTGTACCAACTAGTGCCAGATGAGGCTTATGCCACACACACACACACACACACACAAATAATTGCATGGACACTTTATATATCAAAACCCCACAACAAACAAACCCTCAAAAAGCAGAAAAAAAGCAAAATTCAGACCTAAATATGGTATTCGTGCTAGGGGGTCACCCTAAACGAGGAAGCCAAAGCAATAATAAAACAAAAAATCTCTGATATCCTTACACTGCAGTTTAAAACACCAGCATGCATTACCACTGCATCCATGGTGTTTGCCTACCAAGTGCAGACAGGAATGAGGGAGAAGGATGCCTGTATTCAGCAAATCACTGCAGCATGTACTAACTTTCTTCATAAAAAGTGTCCCAAAGTAATAAAATTAAATCACTTCAATGGCTTGTAATAGGAGTTTAACTTGGCTAAAGCTTTGAGGTAAAGCCTTTTTCCTTACAGTGAGTTCGCAAAAAAAGACAGACAGTCTCTTAAAATTAGAAAGGTCAATTATCATTAGAACACAAACCCAAACAATTAACTCTTTAGGACAGGAAAAAGTCAAAGGGATTAGAAAAGATACAAAATGCATGAAAAGTGGATTTAGTAAAGAAATCTTCCTTCCTAATCTCCCTTCAAGGCTTTTCCTCTTCCCCAAGCTTGGTGTCAATCCCTCCATAGCTTTCTGGACTGTGGCAAGCACTGTTCTGCCCCTGAACTCCTGTTAAAATTTCCTTTCTGTCATCCAGAGGTCTGGAGGTATGTGTGGTGTCTCTTCTCAGCCCTACTCAGCATCTTGTGGGTTCTCCCATGCTGTAGACTCTCTCCTCATGCACAGCCTTCATGCTCTCATCCTTGCTGTGGCCCTACTGTGCACGGACAAGACTCCTGAGCGGCGGCATCCCCTGCGTCACCCTGCGTATTGCACAAGCTGAACAAACAAGCTAGACAAGCTGCCACAAGGCCTAAATCTAGGAATCCTCCTATGCTTTGGTGTCCAAAACTGCTCAGCAAAGCATACACAGGGCATCCATAAATCTTGGTCTGGGACCTGTAAGGAGTGGTGCTCTGGTTTTAAATCTATGCCCCTCAGAAGCCCCATCGATTTCCAGGGGATGACTTAGGCATGTGAAGTAAAGCACATACATTTTGCGGGCTGTAGGTTTAGCTTTCATAGGAAGTGATAAAGGAGATTTACAGCATTGCTTTTTCACCTGGGTTTTTACCCCATTTGTCCAGCTGGGTAGAAAAATGACCAAAGCTAGCCAGTAGCTATGGGGAGTGTCTGAATAGGATTTCACTGCACAGGAATATCAACAAGGTAAAAACTATCTGAAACTCTTGTATTACAGAGAGTTTATCCTACTTTTGTTTCTTTTTAATGTCCCAACCAAGGGGTTTGGGGGTCCCAATCAAGACAATGCTCATCTTAGACCAAGCGTTGAAGAAATAAGTAATGAATGACAAACCCCACCAAAATACCTTGCAACTTAAATACGACATACAAATAAATGCAGATATGCACCCTTTGCTCCCAGTCACAAAAACCAAATCCATTCAGAATCCTGTATTTCCATGGAGTTGGTTTTGCTCATTTTTATACACAGTAGAGAATAAATAATTAGGAAAAAATCTGGTTAAAATTCTCTGAGCAATGTTAATTTATCTACATTGCAGTTATCTTGTCTTCTAATTTACTAGTTAAGCTCTTTAATATATACTTTACAAAGTCTGAAATCCAGTGCAAGAGAATCAATTTTGGTATGAGAGATTCAGCTGAGGCATTTGTTAGGGTTGGGGTTTTTTTGGAGTGATTAAATGCTTAGTGTAATCTGCCATCAAATTATTTTTGGAGTTTAACATGATTCCTAATTCTGCTATGCACTTTGAAGCACACAAAAGATGTTATGCAAATCAATATATGATCATATTGATTTTATTCATGCTTTAAATACTATAGGTAAGGGGAGGGAAGGAAAAGGGTGGGCCAATATCTGCTTTTTCATGCCAGAAAATAGCGCTGCTTCAAAAATTGATTGGAAATAAATAAAAGCTAGCCTCAGGTGCACATTTTATATTCCCAGAGATGGGTTTGAAACATAATAAATTATTGGAAAGAGAGGCTTTGCATCCAGCAAATTAAGTCAAAAAGCCCTCCAAGGCCAACACCACTTATGCTCTGCACATTACTGCCAAAAATAAAGCATTCATTAAGGCTACATACGAAAGATAACACAAACATGTCCAATACCAAAAGAAGCTAGGCAAAGAAGTGAAATGATCCATTCCCATTTCTTTAGCATATGCAGTAAACTGCTTTCAGATATTGCTTTCACAACTTACACAAATCGATAGTCTCCGTTTAAAATGTATAGACCATATAAATACACTCAAAAGACTGGGGAGAACCTGCGGTCTGAACTCAAGCCCAAGGTCGGGTGATCGCTGCAGGAAAAACTCCAGTCCCTATGAATGAAATGCTAATAAACTGCATTGCAGAACGCACTGTGTAAAGAGAACGTTAACTTCTCTCTTCCTTAAACACAAATTGGATCCATTTCACACAAAATATATTCACTGAAGATTTAGCTCCATTACGCTGCATCATGTCTAATATTCCATAAAGTATATTCTGAAAAGAACAATTTGTTTTCTAATATGCCTAATAGAATGTGATTTATGATCCCAAACACAAATTGGTCAGCATGCTCAAGATGCCTCTCTCTGCAAACAGTGGGAACTTGTTTTAAAAAGATTTTTCACTTCAACTGAAGCAAAAATTAGCTGAGTAAGTCCTCCTTGAGAAGTGCATAAAACCATGTATCTAGATGGCAGTGAACTTGACATTAAATGAATTTAAAATTTAAGGGGGAAATAGCACATTTTATATGTCTAATAATTTATAAAGAAAAGGACACGGGTTTAAATTTTCCTTTTTGTGACAAACTGTAATTGTTCCTTTGACACAGTCTAGTTTATAGTTGCAATGAATGTAGCATCAGAAAAATAGGCCTGAAGAGCTTAGTTGAGTATTTATAGACCTACCAGAATTATCGATATTCTGCTTTAAACTTCTGGAGTATATACACATTAAATTAGAACTTTATAACCTTTTCAGTCTACTGAGTAAGGTTTTAACTTGTCACTCACAGACTGAACTTTTTATAACTTCAGTTCTTTCAGGTACTGGAGACAGAAACACTTGGTTTTGTTTACAGCCCAAACTGACTTGCACTCATCAGTAGTTATGAGATCTAAATCTAAAAGCAGGATGTTTTAAAGGTCAATTGTACTTAATGATCTAGGATTTGGAGTAAAAAAAAATCCAAGTACATAAACAAATACATTCCCGGGCATCAGGAAGAACAGATATGGACACAAAAACTACGGACATTGCCTGAAATGCAGTTAAACAAGTAGAAAGACATTTCCCTGCCTGAATGGCCTTTGGTTTAGACTGTGCCATGGCTCCATGTGGCACTGGTTAGCCTTAGTAATGGCTCATCTAGGGTTAAGGGACACCCACTATAAATCTAAAGTCCAACCCAATTCTGAAGTGTCCAATACTTGTAATGAAATCCCTTTTGTTTGGTATCTGCTGTCATTTATACAATTATAGAATGATCACTTACAGCTGCACTGTGTTTACAACACAAACAAAAAAATTCACAGAATTTAAAAGCCACATGTCTTCTTTCTAAAATTTGTTCACATTTCCTAGTGTTGGAATATTAGGTCACAAAATTATCTTCTAATAATTTATTTCCAAAGGAAGATAAAAATCAGAAGTATCTCACTGAAGACTGATGGAGGAATTCTGTTCAAAAAAAGCCAAATTTATTTTAAAACTATATTAATGCTGAACTTCTAATTTTTGCTTTTATTATCTTAGTTCATCTTATATTGAAGGTGTAACCTAAATAAGTACTGAATATTGGCTACTTGAAGTTAATAGTGCATTGAAAACTCCATTTTCCTGCATTCTCGTTAAGCATTAATCCTCTGCCGCAGCAGTGCTGGATTCTGAGCAGTATACACAGAAAATGAGAATGTTAAGAAGTGTCACTGAAACACCACTGTGTCAAAAGAATGATTTGTAAAGCCACGTCTGCACTAGCCTACAATGATATGTGTATTTCAATGGATCAGATTTCAGCCAGATTGTCAAAAATATCTATTCCGCTTGAAATAGATGTGTTTCACCAACATCAACAAGAATGGACCAGGGAGTCTTCTTTTACCCACTGAAGTTCTCAAGTGCTGAACTAAGATAAGCAAAGAAACCAAAGCTTCTATACTCTTGGTGTAAAGATGAAGCGTCTGCTACCAGGCTATCGACACAGCCATCACTGAGGGTCTTCGGCTTCTGTATTAACTCTGTCTATGATGCAAAAAATAACCTGAGTCTTGCCACCTCTAGGGAAAACTAATCTGTTCAGCTATTAGAATGTGGGTTTATTTCTATCAGATAAATTCATTGTAACAACTGCAATGCAATCAACGCATGCTACTGTTGTTGCCCTTTATTTTGTATTTCTTCACGTTTAGACTGAAGAATATCCAATTGTGTGTTAGCCCTATGCTTTTTATGGGGACTCATTCTTGCTCTTGTAGTGTTCAGTATTTTGATTAAAATTTGCTAATGTTTTGTGCTTTTAGAGACCACAGGCTCTCTTACCAAGCTGAGCTGATGCCACTGTAAAAAAAAATCAAATCCATACTATGCCAAATACTGATTTTATGTTTGAGATGATATGGCAGCAATGCAGTGAGCAGCTCCTGCCCGGAGAGAGCGTGAATAAGCTCTGTATTCCAAACTGTGTTACAAAACTCTACAGTCAGACCTGAACTTAAATCTGCGCTACCTCAAGACCTGACTTAATGAAATGCTGACCAGTGCCAAAGAGTGTCTCTGAGCATTCGATTCCCAGCAGGTCCAGCCCCCACCCCGAGAGACACAACACACCGGAAATGTCAAACCTTTCAGACTCAGGCACTTGCTCTGTAGTCTCCTCCTATGAGTCAATTAGTTCATCAACATGACAACTTGTGAACTTTCAATGCTCTACAAACGTTCTTCAGTGATGAAATCAAGGTCACTGTACTCATATTGGGTTTTATTCTACACCACAGCAGATATGAAGGCAGGTTATACTAAGCACTTAGTTTAAACTGCTCTGTCAACTTGTCATTTATTTAATCTACTAGCCCAAACAAACTAGTATTTAAGAAATATCCTCTATATATGTTTGAAATACCAGATTTTTTTTCATATATGATATGCACTTATGCAATAAATCTTGAAGTATAATCACCACAATCTGTAATAAAATCTTTGTAAAAAAGAAATGGGATCAAACGACAAGGTGTTTTCTTGTGAAGAAAATGTGAAGCTCTTTCAAAGACCAAATCTTTGAAACTGTTTTGAGTCCAGACTGAAGGAAGCTATAGTATTAAGCTTAATTTCTTTATATTAAGCCTCTTACAAGCAATGCAGTAATGGAAGTAAATAGAAAAATGAATATGATCAAAGCAGAAGGGACGTTGAGATGAAATAAAGAGCAACCAGTGGATCTTTAAGTCGTTACTGAGTCAAATAAGGTGTAGATAAGCATAAATTAATTTAACAGTTTCCTATCAAACCAAATCCATAATGAAGGGGAGCTAATGAAATGAGCATTCAGGTACAAAACATACATACATATATACATGTGAAAGAATGAGCTGGTTCTCGTGTACAGCTCTATCTTACAAAATGCTTCCTATACCTCTTCAGATACACAGAATTATTTAAATTCATATTCTAATATCTATTGCACTACAGACATAATGGAAAGATAGAATAGGGCAGAATAAATTGCCTTTCGTTTTAACAGGCTGGCAAATACAATAGCCAAAACAAAGACACTAGTGACCTTATATTCAGAAAGATTTCCTGGTTCTACACACCTAAATGAAGCCTCTACTCAGAACTACAACAAAGTGCAATAAACATGTGGCCTGGCCTCTGAGTCTACTTCAGAATTCAATGTAGATTATCACTTAGAAGAGTCCTAACAAAGCAATCACTTGATATAAAGCCACTCCCCTTGGTCAAAGAAGTTTTATAAAGTATTTGCAAATTGTCTCATTAATTACTGCAAAAATATGAAGTGAATTTGCAGCGACACACGCGCGTATGTGAAACCCTTTCTTGATTTTGTCATCCTGAATATTCAGCAACTAACATTACAGTTAATTTAATCAAAATGGCAGGTTTAGCAATAATTATTTAATTAGCAATACAAATGCCTGTAAGTAGGTTTTGTACAATTATACCAGTAGAGGCCTTCCACCCCTCAGGAACAGAGCATGCAACAGATTGGCTTCGATTTGCTACAGTGAATAGCAATCATTTCAGGTAGGAAGCAAAGGGGGGCTGCGAGGCAAAGAAGCTTCTTCCCCCATGAACCCACCTGCTGAAAAAGTACTCAAAGCAGCCTCTGCACACTCGTGTGACTGTCCAGCAGCGGTCAGTTTGCACGCCAGCAGAAGGAACGCCTGCCTTTGCTGCTACTCCTCATTGCCCTCCCACAAGAAATCTGTAGCACATAACCCTTCACTTTCAGAACCTCGCTGATTAGGAAAGAGATAACAGAAGTAATAATACTGTACATTTGTACGTGTGAGAGCCATCTGAAGCCCTGGAGAATTTCACGTGTAATTCAAATCAGCAATTTTGTGCAGCTCCAGTGAATGTTGGCTCAATCTTAACATTCCCAATGTCAGAAGCATTACATTTACTATCAGGTTTGGATGAGATATGTGCATGTTGATTGAATTAGGCAGATTAGTTACTTCCTGATGGCAGGAAGGAAAAAGAGAAGAAGAATGAGAGCTACCTTGTGCCACTGGACTGGTTGGCATGTGCCCAGACATGCTGTGCTATCAGCAAGCCAGGAGTGTCAGGTTAGATATCAGTATTTAATAGTGAAAGAGTACAAGTCTGATGCAGACTAATTCTAGGTAGGACACGTACTCATAAAAGCAGAAACTTTCATTTAGTAAAACTCAGCATTAGCAAAGCCATCTACAATTGTTGTGAAAACAACTGCAAAATAACTTGAACAATAACGTGCAGAACTGCGAGCTGCAGAAAGATTTACTATCATACCAGGCTCAGCCTTATTTTATAGCTGCCATATGAGATTTTATTTCTGGAAAGAAGCGGCATTGATAAAGAGGTTTAATTGTCTGTCAGCATGCCTTATGCTGCAGTTACTTCATTTACTTCAAGCCTGAATTTCATTACTACTTCAATTCTCCAGGTTCCCCTCCATCTCGAGGTGGGTGCTTAATTAGAGCAGCCCTGGTAATGCAAGCAAATACAGCAGACTTTCGCTTTTTTTCTCCCCCTGTCATCCTGACAAATCTAATAGACTATTGATTTTCCATCCTCAAAGAGATCAGGCTCCACTTTTACCATTCAATCATGATATTAGCTGTCCATTAACTCCAATTCCCTGGCCTGACAGCTTGTGGACACCTCCAAGGCTGTTCAATCAACCAGTCAACACCGAGACAACAATGCAATTACAAACCTCTTCTAGACCGTAGCCCAGGTCTTAACCTTCCACTTTCTCTTGCTTCCTGAAAAGTTTCCATTCCTATTTTCGTATTTCTTAGTTGTCAACTTAATAATAATATTGCTTATTTAATTACTGCGCTTGAAAGGAAATACGTTTCTGATTGACAGAATGATTGTGTTATTCCCTGGCAAAATCATAATTTTTAAAGTGAAGTTATTTTTTCATCTCTGCTACACCTGTAATAGCTTCAAACTAAAGCAAGGGCTATAAACATTTGGTATTTGTCAAAGGAAATAAATTTGTCAAATCTCAGAGTTCTTCATTAACTTCAGCTCTGCAATTCATCCTGCCATTTCTGAAATCACAGTCAGTAATGATTAGTCCACTACAGAGATCACTCAGTATTTGGTAAAAGAAAAGAAGGGCGATAATTTTATGGTTTCCCGTTGTTTATTAGCCAGTCCATTTTATGAAGCTACAAGGAATGATCAAGAATTCTCTGGCAACTGTTCTTCCCTCCAACATTATGGCATTAAAAGGTACATTTAGCTAAATTAACTCTAAATTATTATACCTCATACCTGTTCTTTACATACATTAAAGCCCCAAGCTTTTTATTATTTTTTTTTCTTTTTCAGGTGCTTATCAGCCCATGGTATTTCTGCCAATTGCAAAATGAGCACTCTAAGTATTTGTTTTAATAGCTTGTAAATGAGCGACCTCAGTTTGTTAAGCACAGCCATGCAATTTGGCATAAACACAAAGGAAACACTCGCAGTTTATGGGAATATTCCTATACAGATAAAGTCTATATGGAAAAGTAACTTTTCACGATAGTCTCATCAGTGGGAATGCAGTTTAAATGCTGATTTGTTTGGTGGGTTTGGTTTTTTTTGTTTTAGACCAATCGATTGATAAATCCAATTAGGTTTCCTTGGTTCTATCTCTATTCACAATGGAAGACTCGCATCATGATGCTTAAAGCTTTTTGTTTGTGAGATTTTAAGATAAATGGGGCATTTTGTTGTTCATTAAGTTATCTGCCATGCCACACCACATTTAGTGAACAAATGACTGGTTTGAGATACCTTACTTTTAATACAGACCTGTTTTTTTAAATAAATGCACTATTTTAAAGAATAGATGTGTTTTCAAGTATTACTGGAATGATTGTTAATAAGAAATTTGAAGTTTTTACAGCGCATATTCAAGTAATTAGTTCTGTAAATAGACTTTCTGTTCCATCCCAGATATCAGGGATGCAACTAATGCCACTGGTTATATTACACTTTATGCACCCTATGATCAAATATTTAACATTTCTTCTGATCTGGCCAAATTAATACACCTCAAAGGACAAATTAACTCATCTTAAAGGACAAAATTCATATCTTCTTAATTTCTCCCTAGGATACTTCAAAAAAGAACTCTTATCCTAGCAAAGCAGGTTTCTGTACCGTGATGCAGAAAAATATGAACTGGGAAGAATGATACCATCACAATAAATCCATTTGTATTCTAATAAGTTGATTTTATCGAGGCATAGAATACTAATTTACACAATACCTGAAACCCTATGTTAAATATTTGACCAACTGCAAAATCACTGTCATCCCGAAATTGCACAGCAGGTCCTCTGAGATATTAATAGTAGCTTAGCAGCTCCCTTAAACACCCCTCAGAGTAGACTGAATTTGAGATAATCATGTGGTGGCACTACATATAGCTGGCAAAATTCAAAGACTATATGCAAAATGATGGAAATTAAAACTATTTATCCTCAAATTTTGACATATCTTTTGTACCTCACAGCCTAGCTAACAGTAAATTGAGGCTATTTGATATTTATAATATCTTCATCTACTCAAATTCTCACAGATCTCAACGGATCAGTTGTAAGTAGGTCTGCGGGAGACATATTCTTAAATTAAAAGCCAGTTTTTGCAGATATTACCGATTTGATGTCCAACCCAGCATCCAATCCTCCTCCATGGACATTATAGAAGGGTAGAATTTGTAAATGAAACTTTCCTCTCCATAATGCAACTAGACAGGAAACGGGCATGATGTGTCACCTGTGATGACACTGTACTTATCTACGCCTGAGCAGAGTTTAGCCTCTAAAACATTGCTGTAATGTCCTTGGCTAACTAGACAAATTTTGGCTGTGTAATATAAAATATACACTAGTGCAAGCTCTCCAGAATGCTAACAACACAAAGTCCATATTTTATTATTTTCTACATAGAATCTTCTTTGTTCAAGAGAAAGTTATTGAGAAGACTTAAATTTCCTGAGGAGTAACAGATGTAAAGCATTTTTCCATAAAACATCTCTCATGACTCTTTCCACAACTGTAGGCTAAGCCTCTGACCCAAATGTCTCATGCAGTTTTGGGGTGCATCTAGTTAGCCTCTGTAACTCCTGATTGTTCCCATTAGTGCAACAAATTTGTCCAATTCACTGCTTTGATTCTTTGTTGCATGAAGGATGTAGCTGGTTTAGGTAGTCTCCAAGTGATACCATGCCTCTGGTAAAGAACTGCAGAATTATGGATGAATTATGGTCTCAGAAAAAAATTAAAATATTAGTGATCAGGCATGGAAGCAGGACAGAAGAAATTCTGCATAACTTGATTCAATTAATTAAATGATTTAATTAATTCTGAAATTAATCAATTCAACCAGCAAGCAAACTGAAGATGAAACTGGTCTGTTGTAGCACTCCAAAACAAACTTTTATTTTAGTAACCATCAGGCTCCTTGCCAGCACCTGACCCTCTCCCACAAGCATGGCTGTGATAATCTTCCTCCTCTCCTTTTTAGAATTTCCTCCTTACTGAGATCCATTCTGATCTTTAGACACTTGTTCCCATTCCTTCTTTGGCATCATTTGAAATATTCTTGCAGGACTAACCTGGAACATGAAGTGGTCACTGTAGCTTAGTACAATCAAAACAAAATCATACGAGTTTGCTGATAACCATGGGTGTTGATTGTAGTTGAGACATTTCTATTGAACATCTCAAACAGGAATGAGTATAGGACTTTTCCTTGTTTGTAATGGTGCACCAAAGTTTGAGGAAGACCACCAAGGATTGCATGGTGGCAAAGAAGCTTGAGCAGGGTGGAGAAAGCCTCAGCTTGCTTTCTGACTAAGATATTTAAATATATACATGAAAAAAAGGGAAAGATGGCATTGGTTCTGGTGTAAGTAATGCATTTTTTTCCTCATTAAATTGAGACTGGATTGCTGAATATGAAGTACCCAGATTTACATCTTTTTTCCAGGAGGACCTATCTCTGGACCAGAGAAGGATATTGTTGGCCTGACAAAGAAATTCTGATCAGATCTCTGACTAATCCTTTCTTAGTAGCCTCAATCCTTTAGATCCACTGACATTTCCTTTGCTCTGTCTTCAAACCAGGACAGAGGATGGTGCCACCAATGCGCCGTTTTATCTGAGATAAATTAAACAAGAACATATAAACACAATTTATTTTAAACTGCTATGATGACCTACATAGACAGGAATGGAATTTGTAACAGAGATATAATTTCAAGCAGTAATGGCGTTAACTTACCAAAAAACCTCCTCAATATACAACTCCTTCAAATAATTAAAAAAGATACTGTTCTTTAAGTTACGTAAAACTAGCCTTTATGTCCATTATACATACTTTAGTAAACATTTATAATCAGCCTTCAGCCTGATTCAATAACCTTTATGCAGATTCAGTAGTGCTTACTTAAGTAGGCATAAAGTCAAAAGGACTACAGGGTGCTTAAAGACTACCAAAATGAGCCAACATTAGAAAAAACCCAACTCAAAACGCAACAAACCTGAGCTCAGAGAGACTTTACTGAAAGAACTAAATGTATGATATGTGTAATTACAGTCTCATTCATAGACTGAAAAATTAGGAGGGACCATTCTAAATAATACATACTATTTCTAAAAAACTTTGCATATAGCCCTTTTTCATCTGCTGACCTTACCATAGGAAAATTTGCTGTATTTCTTTTAATAAAAGTTACTTATCTCATTTGCAGTCCTCCAACCTGTTTCATCCAGAAGCTTTTTCATCTATTCCCTGTGGATGGAATTCCTTCTTTAGACCTTTAATTAGGTGGTTTTGCTTTGACCACTGTAGCTTAGATTTAGTTTAGTATTCAGACTCTACAATGGCCACTTGTGTATTTGTGCTCCAATACTGACCCTACAAATTTGTCTCAGAATTTGCTACAGTGTTTTAAAGTGTTGGGGTTTTCTCACCTTGTTCCAATTCACTCGGGATTTTTCTTAAGAAGGCTAAAGTCATTCTTTGAGGAACCTGTATTTTACTGTCTCAGACTTCACCACTGCTTCTTTTGAACGACACTGAAAAAAATGACTAACAGAAAGTACAAAGGGCTCACTTCCATCATCTGCAACGTGCTACTTCACACATCTCAGTGCACACTTCTGAATTAGCACTGCTACAGGTTACAGCCACGACTTGTTGATGTGATTTATCTACTGAATATTTCATGTATTTTTGATACTATCAATGATAAGATTTGAATTAATCGTTCACAGGCATTATCTCAAAGACCAGTGAATAATTTTCATCCTTCTGTGAATGTGTTCAGAGTTAGAATAACAAACAAACACACCAAAAACCCAACAACAAATACATAGAAGATATCTCTCAACAGAAGATATCTTCTGATTTCTGTCTTACTTCAGGGTAGAAACTTAGGGTCATATTTTAATGTTGTTTCCTAACTTACGGCACTGTTACTTCTTCACTTTATTTTGAATTTTCATTTGTATGCAAATAAGTATCTGATTTATGGACCTAGTAAAGATACTACGCAATGATTCCTATTTCTCAAAATTGCTTTCAGGGTATGTAAAATTAGATAAGCAAAAATTTTTTCTGAGACTGCACGCTGGCAAAATCCAGCAGAGTATTAAAGCATCACACAGCTTTTTTTTTTTTTTTTTTAATAAAAATCATATTTTCAAAAGAGCTTATTTCTTTAAAAATATGAAGAAATAGATCAATACTTTAAAAAGTTTGATATCTTTGATTATCTGGTTCTCTGGAATAATAGAAGCTGCCTGGGCTCTTCATTCTCACTTTGCTTCCAAGAGACTAAGGGATTTGTAGTAATTCTTGAAGCTCACACCTGAGTTTTACTGAGTTCAACTCCTGGTAACAAAGCTACACCTACAAACTAAAGGAATTAAATGAAAACAAAAAGGAGGAATAACAACCTATTGTTCTTCAATGAAAAAAAAAAAACCCACCACAGTTCAAAACTATTTTGTCTACACAGCCAATTCAAAGTTGGTTTTCATTATGTTAAACATCCATGACATGACCTAATAGAAGTTTACTGAAGAAACTAGAGAGTTAATTTTCACCCATTTAAATCACCATTTTCCATAACACCTTTTGTACCTTTATTAATTACTTGACAACATGCTACCAATCAAAGCTTTGATGTTCTTTTACAATATTTATGGTTGTACTGGCCCCATTACCTATCTACTGCAATAAAGCTTCTGGCTCCTCACTCATTAAATCCAAAGGAAAAGAGTAAGGAACAGTAGGGAGGACAGCAAGAGAGCATTTGCTGAAGAATTTTCTTATATTGTCTTTCCATGCTGGAAGAAGCTGGAAGGCGTCTTGGGTCTGTGGGTCTGACATATTCACTTAAGTTAAAATAATTTTTTCATGCACATACATGGTGCAATTCACAGAACCTCATTTTATCCATCATGTTATCTCCACATGAAGAAACGCTGTCATTAGTTAGATGACTGCACTTCAGAGGAAATGAGTGGGCAATCGCTAATTACAGCTCAAGGCTGAGTTTTCTCATGGCCACCCTGCTGTATGGAAGGCAGAAGATGGAAACTCTGTCACCATCAAAACTGTCACCACTGCTTCAGTTCTGGGGATTTCTGTGCCCATGGAATACCACAGAGAGGACTAGGACAACACCACCTCTGCCCAGCAGAAAATGGGAAACACAGGAGCTACAGTCTGCCCACCTGAAGGTCTGTAGGTGGGCACCCGTGTCTTCCTGCTATGCATAGCTTTTCCCGTATTACTGAACAGGCTGATACACAGCCCAGATGCTGAAACTGTGTGATCTAATTATGCAGAGCATTATGTCTTGAAATGAGCAATTTATATTGGAAAGTGCAGACTGAAAATACTTTGATTTCAACGCTCTTCTAAATACAAGCCTGTCATTTATTGTGCATGTGGTGTTCCTTTTTATGACAGAGAATTCTTGTACTTAATCTTTTTTGTGTGTGTTTAGATTTCCCCAGGGCAACAACCAAATTAATATGTTCCTCATGGGAAAACACATGTTGGTAATAACACTGTAGACAAATTAGGTAGATAACCTGGAATCACAGTCAAAAGTAATCAGATCAGCACTGAGTTTGAGGAGAGAAAATGGTAAGTTTCGCCTTCCATAATATTTCTAAATTAGGTTTCCCTCTATGACCTAAAGAAAGTATTGCAGAAGACTTTATACAGAGTATGGTTACTAGTGAACAGATTTTCTTTGCTGAGTAGAGAAAGAATAAACTTTTAGATTTAACTTCAAAATCTACCATTTGAAGTGGGAGGTCTCAGGAGAGGAAGATTTCCTGAGTTATAAACCAGGTCTAGCAGTAGAAGAGCACAGTTAGGAATTCCTAATTGGTAT
Organism: Zapornia atra; assembly: GCA_013400835.1. Classification (NCBI taxonomy): domain Eukaryota; kingdom Metazoa; phylum Chordata; class Aves; order Gruiformes; family Rallidae; genus Zapornia; species Zapornia atra. The sequence continues at coordinate 42,329 of VZTU01022748.1, forward strand.
TATATCTTCACATCCACTGGTTTCTTTAAACAATAGTCAGAAACGTGTCTATCTGTTAACCAATGGAGTTTTCACCTTGAGCCATGGATAGCTAAGCCACAGAACAGTACACAATGCTGTTTCCAGTCAGCCTAAATTTCCTGTGCTCTGTTATAGCCTATTATGCTAGCTGCAACCCCTGAGCCACTCTAAATAAATCTTCCTCTATTTTGTACTTAGAGTCTCTAGAAGTCTAAGACAGTTATGCTTTCCCTCCCTTATATATTTATGGCCTGATTCTTCTTTCTTTACAAGAGTGTAAATCAAGGGTCACTCCAATGAAATCAGCACATTTGTGCTGATGTAAAAGAGGCATTAGAGATATATCAGGCCCATTGTTCTGATTATGTTAAAAGAAAAATCTGTTATGGCCAGACATCAGAAGAGTACAAAACACCTGCTTCATTAGGTATTGTTAGAAGTAATTCAAAGTTTGCTGATTATTTCTCATTTTTATGTTCTTATAAGCTATGCTTGCACTATATACTTCCTTCCCTATCCTTCTGAACAGACTGAAAAGGTTTTGTTCACATGAAGGTATTTTCCAAGACAGATACAGAAGTGACCACACAAAGCATGAATTAACTCAGTGTCTCATTTTATAATTAAGTGCCATCTACCACAATCCATTTACACAGAGAAGACCACTTCTTAGTAGGAGTGGGGGCTACAAAGATTATGAAGATGTGAATATGGATATTTATAGAGAAGTTAATTTCTTCTATCCTTTCAAGTCCAGAAAAACATCACGGAAGAAGATAAGTCTCAAATTGAAAGAGGGACAATCACCAGCCACGATGGAATGCTTTTTGCCCTCTACTGGAAGGTCTTCATGAAAACCCCTGCGAAACAGCGTGCCCTCAAATACATTTTACAGCTTATCACAGCACCCCACCATCATGCTATTACACCACCGCTAAAAGCAGCAGAATGAAAATATCCCACAGTTACATTATGCATAAAATAAAGAAACTCTGGGTTATAAAACTGTTATAACATGGCTGTCTTGGTATATGACACCTTCCAGAGCACCTCTAAATAAGCATTTGGAAAAAGCAATCTGAGTAAATGGTTTTAAAGACAGGTTATTTATTTATTACACAAGACACAACTTCTCACATTATTGCCTCAAGTAAAATGAATGCTGATAATGCTCCCGTCTCTGAAACTGAACACATTTATATTAAAAACATAGAAAGTACAGTATACACTGAGGTGCAATCTATTGACTATGTCAGTAATAGCAGCTTTTTCATTTTTCCCCTTGTAATAGAAGTCATTGCTTGCATTCAGAATGTATTGTCAAGCTTTATTAATCTCAGCACAGAGGCCATCCTGGTCCTTGAAAGCTATTGATTTTTTTAAAGAGGTGGTATTCTTTTTCTATGGCCTACTCGAGATCTATTTCAGATCTGTCATAAAAAGGAACCTCAAATTACAGGACAACTTAAACAAAGCTTAGCGGTCAGTGATGTGTTCAAAGTCTCTTGAAAAGCTTGAAAGTGAATTATAACATTTTCAATTTAAAAAAAAAAAAAGAGGAGTTTCTTTGCAGGTTGGCAATCACATTGTAAGATGCTTGTCTCATTATTCTCAGATGAAAATTGATTATTAGACACTGAAGGTGATAGTCTGAGCAGAGCTGAATGCATGATCTAGAGAAAAGATTGATAGACATCCCTCTGAGCTCTGTAGAAAGAGAAGCTTTTTTTTGTGTCTTAATTCCAGAACTGAAATTCTGAACCTAGTAAGGTCACTGGAATTTTTGTTATCTACAGCATTGTTTGGTTCGGCTTTTTCTAACCTATGAGGGCACACAGAAAGTATTTATACTACAAGCAACCTTACTGTAATTGGGACAGTTCCATTCTGAAGATAAAACGCCAGATAAGTCTGTACATATTGAGGAAGGGGGGGAGTTCTTATAAGGTAAAATGTTTGTATAGTATTTGCTTTTTTTTTTTTCCTCTCAAAGGGTAAGAATGTGATGGCTTAGGATACTTTACCAAGTCCTCAACAGTCAGAATTTAGATTCAGACTTGTTACAAGCATAAATCCTCTCCCTGTTGTGCAGCATTTACACTGTAATATTCTTATGGTGGATGCCTGCATTAACTATGGTCTGTTGACAGTTGAGGGATTTGAGACAGAAAATCAAGTCCTTATCACCCTTTCAAATATCATTGGCCTTCTGACTTGTCCCTGACCTGCATCCTTGTTTCTGCATCTGTTTCAAAAATTACTTCGTCAAGTGATTTGCATGAAAGATCCCATGCAACTCTTTTTGCCAGCAACAAGGACAAAGTATCAGCATATATAACTAAAATACAAGATTTTATTCAACATGTGATGCTTGAATTCAAACCCATTCGTAGTTATACAGGGTGGTAAAGACATTGAAATATGAAAATGCCTGTTTAATTGTTTTTGTGGCAAATGATGGTAGTCTGAGTTCACAGAATCACAGAATCTTAGGGGTTGGAAGGGACCTCAAGAGATCATCGGGTCCAACCCCCCTGCCAAAGCAGGCTCCCTATCTCATATTACATAGATAGGCATCCAGATGAGACTTGAATATCTCCAGAGAAGGAGACTCCACCACCTCCCTGGGCAGCCTATTCCACTGCTCCGTCACCCTGACTGTGAAAAAGTTCTTCCGCATGTTGGTGCGGAACTTCCTATGCTCCAGCTTACAGTCATTGCCCCTTGTCCTGTCCCCAGGACACAAGAGTAACAAGAGTTACTTGTCTTTGGCATGACTACATGCTTCTACTTTGTGCTGTCTTTGGAGACATGATATCTAAGTATTTTGTACCCTTTAGTAAGACAGCAAAAAAATTTATGGAGAGACTTGCAGTTTTGTGGCTTTACATTCAGGTGGCATAGACTGGGTTATCAACTTGTTCTTACTACTTGGATATAAACTAAAATCTCTCTACAGAACTAGGTACTTGTGGCTGAAGCTCAGCTCCTGTAAAAGCTTAATAGTTTGTGTGTAACAAGTTAATAGCAACACCAGACAAGATTCCACTTGGCATCTTTCAGGTTATTCAGTCATGTTGGAAATAAAAAAAAGCAATTCCAGCAGCAGAGTACTTCGACTTAAATCTTGCAAGTGATAAGCACAAAATGAAATATAAACCAGATACAACTAATGAAATCAAAGCCAGCTCAAACTCCCTGTAATTTACAATTGAAATTCAAGAAGTCAACAAACACTTATACAGTAACTTTTAGGATTTTTTTGGCTTGATTTTAGAGTTTTGTTTTAAAAAGATGAAGGTAGTTTCAAAAGTTTAATTCCAAGAATCTCATTCAAAGCGGTATGACAGAAAGCTACTGCTGCATCCTAGCGTAAAGTGGGCTAATTGGAAGAACCCTTTGTAGGGCAAAATAATATTATGCTATTACAGCAGAAGACAATAACTTATTACTAAGTTGGCAGATTCCCATTTAATAATTTTATCTACAATTATTTTTGGGGTGAATGTTGCTGACAGAGTCAGTCCAATCAATGTATTTTCCAGGAATGTGCTTTAACTTTCTTGCACCATTACTTGCATATAGGTGGCACTAAAGGTATGCACTGAGTTATCAGAATCTATTTATTATATTCCAATTTAAAGCGCATTTTAATTTATGTCACACACCATACATAACTCAAATATTAGCAGAGTTTACCATATTCGTACATTTTTGGACACTCTGTAAACCTGAGAGATTATCAATAGTGATTCAAATTCCAGAAAGAAATTCTCCTTTAAGCTGGATCTCTCAAGTAGTTCATAGGAGTCTGCTGTCTTGTTTTCTTCCTGACAAGAAAAGGTATCCTTCACTACACATTTGGTCTATGAAAATCAGAGTGTTTTTCTTCTATCTGAAATGCAAAATCAAACCTTAAATAAATGTGTTGAGTAGCCTTTGAGAATAATTTATGCTTTTTTCAAAATGGACTCACATAAAAAAAGAAGCCTTCTTGCAGTTACTAAGTGTACTTTGTCTGTTTAATAGCGAGAATTGCTGTTGAAGTCAGCGAGATTTTTTTATGCCAAAGAAGTATAGAACTGAATAAATTTTGGATAATTTGACAATTCAAGTAATCGAGACACTCTTCCGTATACTCAGTTCCTTCCAGACTGAAAAGCATTACGACAGTATCCTGATTTACTGCATTATAAGATGTTGGGAAAAATTAAGATTCTCGGAATAAACAGTACCATTAAATGCCAACAACAACATTTAACACTATATGTTGATGGGATGTTATTTTATCTTAATTTTGGCCACAGCAATTCCTTATTAATTTAAAATTTCCTTTAGTTTATAATTTCTTTTACTTTTTAATTTTCATTCACAGCACTATTAAGTATGGCACGTAAGTATCAAAATATGTCTTTTGTTGAAAAGATACACTCATTCACACGTAAAATACAGAAAATTCAATCCAGGACAACCGATTTTTATTAACCAGTCTAGTCAGTCCCTAAAAAAATCAGATCCTGATGATATATTCATGCTTTACTCCAGAGAAAAATAAGGCTCAAACCTCCAAAGTTACATAGCATATAGTTAAGTTCATCCTCCAGTAAAACCATCTCTCTTCTATGGCCTATTTTAGCCTGCGGGGTAAACTTTGGTCTAGTAGTTGTGTCTTTACCTAGAAGTTTTACAGCTCTGCTGCCTACAATCCATCATGCCTCTCTGAGACCCACCCATTATCAAGGGTTGAGTAATAGGCTAGAAATACACACACATGCATGCAAACATTTATGTATAGATTTACACATATCTTTTGTTCTATTTTGCCAGACATGTTAACCATTTAGTAAACACGGTGATTTTAATGACAGCAATAGAATAAGAAAACATAAGAATATTGTAATTCTTATATTCTCATTTAAAGGAATCCCTGTGATACCAGCATGCAATTATAAATACTGACCTTTTTTCCCTATTCAGTCTGTGAAACAATCTTTCGTCAAGCAGCTGTACATAGCAATCAAGGTAGAGAGTTATGCATGTGATAGCTGCTGGCAATTCGCGATTAAGATTAGGGTTGGCAAAAGGGCACAGACCTAGTCAGGAACATAGAGGAGGCGTAAGGACTTTCACTGGTCTTCAAGAGTTAACGAAGGAAAAGAAAATACATCCTATTCTTTAGTAGAGAGTCTGAATAGGAAAATTAAGAAGAATATGGATTTTACTGTGAACCATGTCAAGGCATCCCTCATTTGATCTAGTTCTGCTTTGTGTAGACACACTGGTGTTTTCCCTTAAAGGTATGTAGGCAAGCAGCAGAGTCTTGGGTTTTAGAAGAAGTTTTTGTCCGTACTAAATATAATTGGATAGCCCTTT
>VZTU01022752.1:0-10417 GCA_013400835.1 Zapornia atra
CTTTGCCCTCAAGGGCTGCTTCCTATGGAACCTTATCAAGCAGTTTTCTAAACAGTCTGAAGTCTGTCCTACAGAAGTCCAAGGTGGCTGTTCTGCTGTTGCCCCTCCTTACTTCTCCTAGTACTAAGATTTCTATCAGCTCATGATCACGATGCCCCAGGTGTCCTCCAACCTTCACAACCTTCACACTAGGCCTTCTCTGTTTACAAACAAGTCCAGCAGGGCACCTTCCCTGGTCAGCTCACTTAATAGTTGAGTCAGGAAGTTGTCTTTCAGACACTCCAGGAACCTGCTGGACTGTTTCCTCTCTGCTGTATTGTACTTCCAGGAGACATCTGGTAAGTTGAAGTCCCCAACAAGGACAAAGGCTAATGATCATGAGACTTCTCCCAGTTGTTTAAAAAATAACTCATCAGCCTCCTCCTCCTGGCTAGGTGGTCTATAGCAGACTCCCACCACAATGTCTGCCTGATTTCGTGCTCCTCTGATTTTTACCCATAGACACTTGACCCTGTCATCACTGTAATCAAGCTCCAGGCTGTCAAAACACTCTCTGACATAGAGGGCTACCCCCTAGTCAGAAAAAAAAATGCTCTGTTCTGGCCTGAGATTCTCAGCCTTAAGCAGGAATGAACTTGGAGAAGAACTTGAGCATGAAGGAAGAATTACAGTGGGAAGAACCACAGGTCCAAGACCACAACGTAGTTAATGAGTAGAAAGCAAAAAGACCTGATAAAACGAGTTCTCCCACATGAGACTAGTAAAAGTGGCCTGGTCTTTTGATGTGTGATTTGTTTTTGTCAAAGAGAAAGGTATTACCCTTCTCAGGTTTTTTTCTCAAATCTTCCCTAAATGCCTCTGTCACTTCTAGTTATATCTTCCTTCTCAGACATAATTCTTATTCTGAGGCTTCCTACTAAATTCGACTAGACTTAACATCAATTCTTTAGAGTCCATACTTACTTAAATACAGTCAGTTTAGCCTTTTAAAAGATTTATTCACTAAAATACAACTGAATTTTATTTATAATAAAATTGTGATTGCAATTGAAATTTTTCCACTCGGACCAATGCAGATAGAGTATTCTAAAAGGGTGATCTCAAGCAGTTGCAATTGTGTTAATGGCTCATTCGTCTCCCATCTTTGTTACAGATACCTCAGAGGCAGCCTGTGGACAGCCTGTGTAAGCATGTTTGACAGCAGACTGACCTGCCAGGCATGCAGTGCCCTACATATTCTAGAAGCAGTGCCCTAGAAGTGCCTGGGTGCCATTGCTGTTGGCAAAGCAAGGACAGCTTCTCTTGAGGGGCTCCTTCCTAGACAGTCTAGGTATAGCCAGTGGCATCCCAAATATAGCTGGGCTCATCAATGTCTTTGAAAAATAATTAAGGCAAAAGAAATCTGAGAGCAAAAGAGCTGACTGGTCTCAGAAAATGATCTTTCTGTGCATCCATCCTTTAAAAGTTCTGTCTCCTAATTTTTGCCATTTTTAAAAATTTAACATGTGTATTTTAGACTTTTTAAGATGTATTTAAGCCTGATTTCTATTACTGTGTGTCATTCAGAACAGTTCTCATATCCAAACAATTAATACATTTTACAGCCATCTCTATTAATGAATAGAAATATAAGCTTTAGATAAGAAGGTGATACAGCCATTCAATAATATGGTAGAGGAATGCAATTATTTCTGTCAGTTTTCTTACATGTATAGGAAGACAAAATCTATTACTTTTATCTCTGATAACTGTTTTAGCAACAGTACAGTACAAATTATTACCTCACTGCAGTACTTATCAAATATCCATAAATTATTTAGAAGCGTTCAATATATTCTTGCATATATCAAAATATCTATCAGTTTTTGAAGGAAAGACTTTTTTGATTACGCACAAGACTGGCAATGTTATCAGCAAAGAGAGATATTCTTTCAAATTAAATTATTGCTTAAATAGGATCAAGCAGAAGCACTTTGGAGTCACTCAAGTTGAAGCCCTTGATCTATAAGCAATAAGATTTCTTTCAGAACCATATCAAACTCCATCCTAAATAGTTTCAAAATGTTATTTTTTAAGGTTTTACCAGGATGTCACCACCCAGATAATTTTTAAAATCCTTAGTAAATATATCCATGTCCAGCTCTTTTATCAGGTAAACCCCAGTCTTTCTTAAGTAAATGCTTACAAAATAAGCTTATGTAAAACTTATTAATAGGTCACATTGAATATTAGATTATGCTGTGATAAATTGTATGGTGCCATATAAAAGCTGTCAATATATCATGTGATCTCATAGTATGCCATACTAACAACATTGCTACTTTAAATGCTGAAAATATTAAAATTACTGTTAAAAATAATCTAAATGGAAAAATTAAAACATGCCATATTTTTAAAAGAAAAAATAAATGTTTGAATAGGAAATATGTGAAGCATTCTATGATTAAATAATTTTCTGTAGGAAATTCCAAATATGTCTTTTTGTTCTGACTTAATATGAAAGTAAATTGTGAACTGTTGAGTGGAAAATGTGATTATGATTCTCAAACCACTCTGTCGGGGATGCAGAGATCTTCTGGCTTCTTCTTGCAGAAGCCATCCCTGCAGCCCCCCTTCTCCACCAGAACCCAGCCATGCAAAACTACAACATCCAGTAAAAAAAGGTTTAAGAAGTTGCAATGTTAGAGTAGCATTTAAAGCAATGGTGTGACTCAGTTAGCATTTTTCATGGGCATGAGGGATATAGCTTTTGAGTAAGACAAAGGCCTAAATGTCATCTACCAAATTAGTTTGTTGTTAGTCCATAAACCAAATGTATACAAAAATGAAATAGATTGGTTTATTCTAGACATAGTCAACATAAATCTCATGAAGGATTATTTAAAAATTAATCAGGTGAAAATATAAAACATCTTTTGAAGTTGGCAAGCTTGTTTTTGAAATAACCCTTAGAGATCAGTGGCTCAGAAACTCAATATTTAGACACACTGCACCGTAAAAGCATGATGTTTCTAAATCTCATCACTGAAAACTGTCAAAGAAATCTCTGAATGTTTCTGGTTAAAGGAAAAGGTGAGAAAAGCAGTAGAATGGAACAAGTAATGAACTTCCTGCCTACTGCCATGGTCTAACTCCAGCTAGTAACTAAACACCACACAGCCACTTGCTTACCCTGTCCCCTGCAAGGGGATGGGAAGGAGAATGAAAAAAAACCCCTTATCCATCGAAATAAAGACTGGTTAGTAGGATAACAAAAAGAGAAAGGGGTAGTAGTAGCAATACTAATACTAATACTAGTACTAATACGAATATGAATGCAAATACGAATACGAATAATCTTACACATTATTATTATTATTATTATTGTTATTGTTATTGTTATTGTTATTATTAGTATAAATGCACAAGTGCAATTGCTCACCATATGCTGAAGGAAAACAAAACCCTTGATGCCCAGTCTGCTTATAATCAGCAATCCCAGCTCCCAGCTAGCTTCCCCTGTTACACATGGAGCAGGACATTCTATGGCGGGGACTTTTGCCAGTCTGGGCCAGCTGTCCTGGTTGTCCTTTCCAGGGTCTTCTGCTCTGGGCAGGGTGTGAAATGTTGAAAAGTCCTTGACTTAGTGTAGACACTACAACTACCAAGCAACAACTAAAACCATCACTGTGTTACCAACATTATTCTCATACTAAAGCCCAAACACAGCACTATACCAGCTACTAGAAAGAAAATTAACTCTATCCCAGCTGAAATCAGAACACCTACATATAGCCAAAGTAACAGAACAAAATATTGGTCAGTAGAAAAAATCACAGCTCCTTAATACAAACCAGTGTATCTACACAGAATTATGATGAATAAAATTTGCCAAGCTGAAGCAAAATACAAAGTCCTAATGAATATGTTTAATCAGTGTACTTACTGTTTACACACGTTTCTCTGAGTTAGAAGACTCTTTTCATGTTAAAATACAAAATGTTTTAAAACTACTTCAGAAATTTGAGCTTTGCTAGCAAGTTACTTACAAAAACCCAGTAACTTATTTTGTAATCAATGAGTTAAGGTTTTCCAGGATTTTTGATCACTTTTTTTAATTTTACACAAGTGAATAAAACTTTCTAAAAATAAGTAATTAAAACATAAGTATATTTAAACACAGGCATGTTTAAAAAGAGATTTGGGAATGTACTTTTAAATTGACAATATTGTCCAACTTGTCCTCAAGGCCCTGACTGAGGAATTTTTTTAAGCACCTGGCAGAGGGACCAGCTTAAAATAAATATATATTTTTAATATCTTGCTTGACTAGCATTTCAATTACTATACATCACTAAACAATAGCAAATCAGCTGCTATTACAGACCTGATCCCTTTCAGATTGGGGACAAAGTGATTTTTTGGGATCCATCTGTGGTGTTATCATGGATCCAGCTATGTAACCTCATTGTGAGACTGAAGCCTAGTAGATAATGAAGACTGGTACCTCCATTAAGGGGAGGTAGATAGTTATTTGCATCCTTGACTTACAATCTGTGCTTTAGTAGTGCAACTCTCTTTCCCGCTGCAGCTTTACCACCAGACAATATTGTAAGGGTATGTGGAAAGAGAGTGACTAAACCTTTAAGGGTGTCTGGTCAAGGACCTCCTTCAGTGTAAGGAGGGACAATAATAAAAGGAAGAAACCATAACCAAGAACATGAAGGGACACAGACCTGATAGGCAAATGGTAAGGGAGGGGGTGATGAGACCCAAGCCTTATCAGTGACACAGATTGATGAGGCTGTGTGAGAGTGTGAGAAAGTTTATTTCAGCAAGGTTATCTAATCTGGGAACATGTGAGTTAAGAAACTATAGGGAAAAGGGAGAGACTAGAAACAAAACACACAGACACAGACCTAACCAAACAAACATGGAGACAACGACAAGGAGCAAACGTCACAAGTCACTCTGATGGGTTCTCAAGGCAGGCACCACTTCCAGGAAGATCAACCTGGACTTTGCAACAGCTGGTGAGTAGGGGAAAGTCCAGGGCAGGGTATCAGTCCAGCAGGGTATCCATGCTGCTATGCTTGGGGAGACTTGTGAGTGTGGGGAGCAGTAAGAACAATTATGTGAGTGTGTGTGTGTGTGTGTGTGTGTTTGTTTCCTAGTGACCATCAGGCTGGACCAGTTGGCAATTGTGGGGTGGGTAAGAGGGCTGGGAGCTGGTCAGGGAAGCCAGGCAGGTAGAGGGGATGTGCCAGTACTCGTGGATCCACAAATATGCATGCGGGTGTGCTATGAACAGGTAGACGGTTGTGGCTGTGCCTACACTAGGGACCTGTCTCTAGCAGCAGAAGAGGAGGAGGATGTAGCTGCCAATTCTCATGTTTTACATGAGTTCTGTAGGCTGGAGGTGGTGGTCGTGCTCCTAACATACCTTAACAGGCATGACCTGCTGTTGGCCCATCTATGCAAGCGGTGAAGCTGAGAGCCACCAGTGGACTCCGAACCACAATCAGCTTCAGTCCATGGAGGCAGTGCTCATCACACATGATGCACCCACAGACTTATATCCCTCTCAGTCTCAGGCAGACAAAATTGTGACATTGGATAATTATGATTTCCTCAGCATTGCTTCCTGTAGAACAAAACCAGGCAATCTGAAGCAAGGAATTAAATTCCTAGCTCTTAGGTGTTAAACAGACTATATCATAATGCTATCCATTAGACTAAGCTACTCACACTTCTCATGCCAATCATACTCATATTATTTCTTCATAAGTGAGCATTCTAATGATTATTTGCTGTTTAATTGTCTGTACTTTTTCTCCTAGTAACTTCGTATCTTAACCAAATTGCATGTATTTTGCTGCAATTAAGGCGGCTAACACCTAAACAACATAGCAAACCATGGAATTAATAAACAAGTGGTAATTTGTTACAGGATAATATATTAAAAGTATGCGAAATTAGGAATAATTATGAAGTTATTAATTCTACTTTTTAAAAACTGCATGAATAATTAATTGGTGAAAATGTCACATCACATAAATGATGCTATTGTTCTGCCATATATTCTCTGCTCTTTCTGAAGGTGTGCACCATGTACTTTCACAATGTTATTTCTAAAGGCTTTAGGATTAATAAAATGCATAAAAAGGCAGTCTTTTTATATTGAGGTTAGACTTGCTAACACACCCAGCACCAAGGTTTCTCTGACAACAGAGAAAACATTCATGCTTGTGTCGTGAATATAACACATTTTTACTATTTGAACTTACTGGAACAACAGCAAAATTGACCAAGAATAAAATTAATAGGCCTTTTATAGTGATCTCTCAGAGCAACAGAAAGTAGGGTAATAATACAAGTGAAATTTGCAAACATACATGTGAGAGTGCTATGTTTTTTCTGCACTAAGGAAAATTCTCTGGCCTTTCTCAAAGTATTTGGATTCTGCTTATGGATAATGTGAGCCTTTGATCTCTGACGCTCAAATGGTTGTTGAATATTTATTTGAATTATGGACAGGAAGGCAGAAAAGTAAATATATTTTAAAAGTTGTTGTTTAATTCAAGTCAAGAGCTGAGCAGAAAAAAGATGAGACATAGGGATGCTTTCTTGCTCATTGGTGCAGAAAATGCATCCCAGTCTCTAAGTTTCTTGGACCTGATACCTGATTGTATTAAATACCTGATTGTATTAGAAGAGAGACAATTTCAATCAATTTTATACACATTCATATGATACTAGATTATGTTTTAACTTAAAATAAGCCTATGGTGATGCAAGGCTAATAGTCATCACTAGGCTATTATTTTTTTTTGTCAGAGAACTGTCAGAGGAAAGCAGGAGTTACTGAGGTCTAAATAAGATATAGGTGGGGATTCTGATGCCTGGAAAGAATGGGAGACAGGTAGAATAATTGTCATTGATGGATGTTTCTACTGGAGCAGTCATTAGTGCAATCAGAAGTGCCACTGGCATTTAGTTTGTCATCATTAAGTTTTTAAACCAACAACTTAATAAAATAAATTTGGGTTATCTTTTATTTCATACCATCAGCAACCTAAGGACAGCATTTTTACACCCACTTGCAATAAAGTTTCCTAGGTTGTCTTCACAGCTTTTTCTTTTTACATCAAAATTTGGATGTTAAAGTACTCAATTCCAGAAAATAAAAAAGAGAAAAAATCTGTGGCCAGAAAATATTCTGAATTCTGAGCGTAAGAGATTTCTACTTTCCCACTTCTTCATGCATAATGATTTTATTGATAGCAGCTATTTAATTATTTATACCCGGTCTATGTCAAGAAAAAGATCATCAGTAGTTTTCACAGTGGTGGCTGTTAAGGTCAACGTGTAACTTTACCATAATATTCCAAAAGAAAGCTAGAAGAACAAAAAAGGGAAAATTTAGAAGATAAGTCTTGTGTAAATTATTTTCATCACCAAATAAATGTGATACATGCATTGATGAGTTGTAAAAGGAACACAAACTTAATCAAGTAGTGATGGAGTCAGTGCAGAAGAGCTATTTAAGTTCTGGAGGCAGCACTGGCAGTATAAAGTAGGACCTGAGGAAAGAGATTGGGGTTTGTAGATGAAAAAGAGATGTTCTTCATGAGAAGGCAATGACAAGACAGGGTTAAGCATATCAGATATCACAGAAATGGTGAATAATTATCAAAAATATCTGACAAACTAGTGCCTGGGAATAGACTTCTGTAACCTCTTCTTCCAAGACCAACTACAGTTGTCTACAGATAACTGTCCGTGCAATCTTGTGCTCTGCAAGTGAAGCTCCCAGAAGGTCCCACCTGCCAGGCTATAGCTTGTTACAGAGCAATGGAATAATGCTAGTGATGAAATGAGAAATACCTGCTGAGCTCAGTAAGTGCAAACTAAAGAGGTAAGAGGAAGAAAAGTAGCTTAGGAATCAGCTTTAATTCTACCATCTGGATCAACCTCCTGCAGCTAAACTTGGCAACCATCCCTCGTTTCTATGCCTGCAGAGATTTACTTATTAGTTTCTTAAGTGGCAGCTGCACAAACCTAAAAGTCCATTTGTTCTGCAAGGACTTCTGGTTCTTTTTCCAAATTTTGGTGATCATTATCTGGAATACTATTTTTAAAATATTGTCACAAAATCTTGTGGTTTCAGCCATAAGAGACAGGTGTTATCCTGCAGCTCAAGATCACTCTAGTCATGCATCACTACATGATGGCCTGCTCCCTTCCAGAAGATCAGCCTTAATTCACCTCAGAAGGCCCTTTATTCTCACCTTTGATTTTCTCCTGACATGAAGAACACCCTGATGAACAGCACTTTCAGTAGTGTTCCCCAGTTTCTAATTTACTTTGGATATGTCTGATGTTTGTTATTTTCTTGTTCATGGAACTTCTGTAAGTTATTAAACAAATTGATTCCTAATTGACATTTAATTCTTTACAGCAAAGAAACTAACTAGGCTGCATCTATTCTTAAACCATTTGAAGCAGTTTCATGCCTATGCCTTTACTGTATAAACAAATGTTCTTGTCTTTCAGCAAGTAAGTGGTAAATAACAACTTAAATATGTTGTATATTCAGTCCAGTCATGTCACAAAACAATTTGTATTCTGGGTCCCTCCTTTTTCAAGACTCAAAGTTAGCCACAGGAAACCCTCATGGCATTTTGTTATTATTTCTAATTTTCTTCCTACATTCAATTTCTTCCCACCTTAAATTTTCTTCTTTTTCACTCCTTTCCATAGGGATATGATATCATAATATCAGTGTATGTTCATAACTCACAGCAATACCAGTGGCACATTTGATCTAGTCCTAACTCAGCTTACAATTATGCTGTAGATTTTATCCTTGCATCTGATTCAAAGCTCATTGAAACCAATGGAGACTGTCAATTTCTTTTGTAGAACTATGTTGCAATTTATTTTTGCTTGGGTATTTTATAGAGCATTTTTTTTGTAATGAGAATTTATTGTACTTTCCTCTCCACAAATCAACCAAAAGTGGTTGTGCCTTGTCAGACAACCATAGATATTCCAATTAATTCCCACAATAATGCAAAAATATCAGAAAAAGTTCATGACAGATAAAAAATATTGCATGGAACAAGGTACAATCCTAAACATACCTGACAAGAAATTTGAAATGTAGAGCAGAAATGGAATCAATGGAGTATTTAGGAACACTGATGGCATTGCACATTACTATCCACTCATTGACAAAAATAACATTTTGCACATACGTCTATATATACATGTATTAGTAGCAGAATGATAGTTGTAGGATCTTTGGAAGCTGAAAATGGTAGTGCTTAGCTACTGTGACTTGAAATAGGTAATGCTTTTCCACTGAGGCCAGCAATATTCACTTCATATCTTACCACTGATAAAAAAAACCAAACCCCAGAACAGGGAATCTTTGCCATATATCCTGAAAAGCATCTGAGGAATCACAACCTCCATGGACTTTGTGTTAAAAAATGTTTATCTTGTAGACTTAAATGTTATTTGTGGGTGTAAGCAATCTGTTGAGATCTTGAATGGTGCTCTGGTATCTTCTCAGGATTTTTTCATTTTCATTTGGCTTTGCGTTATCTCTTTATATATCTAGAAATTGTTTCTTAAAGCTGGAAAAAAATATGAGGAAATAATATGTTAAATACTATCTGGTCCAGTATGCAAGTTTATAACAAATATTTAGTTTATTAAATAATTACCAAATTCACAAGTGTCTTTCCTTATATCTTCAGTAGCATTTCTAGCTCATAGAAGCAAAATTTGGAATCCCACTTCCAGGGTTTAATAATTTTTAGTGCTTCCCAAAGTCTGTTCTACCATCAGCAATTCAACACCCGTACAAACCTAGCTGTCGTTCTTTTAAGAGTTTTTTACACAAGTGACAGGCCTCATAGGATTGCATGTTATATGAATATATTAGAATAACATTTTCTTGGCCTAAATAGGTATTTTTAAAAAGGAGAAAGCAAGAAAACTGAGATATAGAGAAATTATTATTACTATGTAGAATAGTTCCCTAATCAGATCTTTATCTGTTCTGTAGATTTCCCAGTTCCAAGGGGTCTGATGTTCTGAATGATTACATTTTTGCCTTGTACCTTAACCTTGAGAGGCTTTACCTTTTTGATCTGTTTCTCTAATGGAAACAGGAAAAGCCATTTCTAAGACTATTCCTATTAAATGAGAAGAAAAAGACTAATGTTTAGGATCAAACTACGAAGATTAATTTCTTTCCACCTCTTTGCAACTTTATGAGGTTGGTTTTTTTTCTCCTACCTCAGATGTGCCTATTCAAACAGTGATATCTGTTTTGACCCAAATAAGCACTTTCCCTTCTTTTTCTGCTGCAGAGGAAAAAATAAAAAGATCCCCAAGCTTGTCAATGCATGTTAAAATGCAGGCT
>VZTU01022753.1:0-33000 GCA_013400835.1 Zapornia atra
CGCAGCACAGGTAGACGGCAGCGACCGGCAGCAGCGAGAGAACCAGAAGCAGCAGCGACGCCATCACCGTCCTTGCACCGAGCCTTGCGGCGACAGCGAGTCCCCCCGCCTGCCGGGGAGGTGCCTGACTCTCGCCCCGCCTGTGTGCCCGCCCTGCCCGCGAACCGAGAGCGCCTGCGTCCCGCCCGGAGCCGGAGGAGGGGTGGCGGGAGCGGGGTGGTTGCTGCCGGTGCCTGACAGGCCGGATCTCTCCCGCCGCCCGCCATGTCCCGCTTCTTACAGGCGCTTTGCCGCGCCGCCAATGCCCGGACAGGTGGTCAGGGCGTGGAGGAGACGGACGTTTACCGGTGTGGTCTGACAGGTCAGCGGGGGCCATGAAAGGGAGGACAGGGCCCTGTCCCTTGCAGGTGGCGGCGTGGCGGTAGCGCGTGTTGGTGTTAACTGGCTGTAAGAGGGGAGTGGGATGGCTGAAAGGCTGAGGCTCTTCCTACCTCCTTCCTCCCTCCGTCTTCTTCCCTCCTTCTTCCCTCCTTCCCTCCTTCTTCTTTCCTCCTTCCCACCTTATTCTTTCCTCCTTCCCTCCTTCTTCTTCCCTCCTTCCCTCCTTCTTCTTCCCTCCTTCCCTCCTTCTTCTTCCCTCCTTCCCTCCTTCTTCTTCCCTCCTTCCCTCCTTCTTTCTCTCTCCTTCTTCTTTTTCCCTGACCCGCTGTGGGCAGAGAGCACTGGATCGCCCTGCAGCTGCCTAGTGCTGTGCGATTCTAGTTGTGTGGGCCCTATGTTAATAACCCCCAGGCATGAAATAAATAAAGGTTACCCCCCGACCTGTAAAAGCGGGCTGCAGCAGTGGCAGCGAGCAGTGTTGCTGCCGTGCAAGCTCCTTGCAGACCGTCCCCAGCTGCTTCAGTCACAGGCTCCTGTGCTTTGCAGTTGGGTGGGTGGTTAGGCCGGGGGCCTGGCTGCCCAGGCCCAGCTTTTATCCCAGCAGCGTCTGAGCACAGCCTTAAACACCTCAGTGCTTCTGGACCAGATCACCAGGGGAACGTTCATCGGCTTTGAAGTGGGTTGGTGATGATCATGACAGTTTTAAAGTGCTTTCCGCCGCCTGAAGTGTCAGTATTACCAGGGAGCACCTGGGCTATCCATCCTGCTCCTACCTTTTCCTTAGCCGTGGGGAGCCCTTGTTTCAGTCCCTGTGTTCCTGCGGGCTGGTGAGTTGCTTCACACTCTCGGCATGCACACATGCCCGCAGAGGAGAGGGTGGCCGTGGCGCAATGTTATTAACAGTACACACAGCGCCGGAGTCCAGGTGCAAGGAAGGATCTTGAGAACTCCTATCCGGCTTGTTTTGTGTTTCTTTTGACATACTGTGCTCGATAGCAGTAAGGGTAGTAATGGTGGTAGTAGGTGCAGTGAGCTACACTTGAGGTCTGTCCTAGCTTAGGAAAGTTGGAAAACATCTTGTTGAGTAATGATTATTGTACAACAGAGTGTTCAGGCATTTCTGATAGCCTAAAGCGTGTCCTTGGATGCGGTACTTACATATCTGAGAAAGTTGCTGGAGCTAAAAATGAAGCTGTGTTTTGGGAATGCAAAGTAGCAACTTAATTATCTGTAGCGACCAGCAGAGAGCAACACGCAATTCGATATGAATTTTAGGTGAAGCCATTTATTAGGTGAAATCACACAGATTATATACCTTTATTACTGCAAACGTGGCAAGCTAAA
Source organism: Zapornia atra (assembly GCA_013400835.1). Lineage (NCBI taxonomy): Eukaryota > Metazoa > Chordata > Aves > Gruiformes > Rallidae > Zapornia > Zapornia atra. The sequence goes on from VZTU01022753.1 coordinate 1,726, forward strand.
AAACTGCTAATTGGTTACACACACTGTTCACACCGTATTGATTGGTTAGTAATTATAACAAGTTCTGATAAACCTATCTTACAGCAAAATATTGTTAGTTTACCTTTAATACCTAAAAGTATCTGCACATCTGCTGGTTTTGACCATACTATTATGGTTGGCTCCTAACATGTTCCATTACTCCCAAATACCTTCCCATAACTGCTTCTTGGTTTAGGGTAGCCTGTATCCCTATCAACAAGGCCGCTGTGTTTTGAGAATGTGATTATTAGGATTGTCTCAGCATGAGTAACCTCTCCTTTCTCCTGGGAACAGAAGAATATTGTCAGGGCCTAAATCTTGGGAGAAGAGAGCTAGGCCGCCGGCAGGCCTGCTGTCTTCCCCGACAATTATCAGGTTAGGTTCCTTGCACAGGACTTCGTAATGACTTGGGGCATTTTTGTGCCTATGAGTTCCTGAACATTTGTATAAATGTATCCTGTATATTGTCTTATTTAATGGATTTGCTGTAACACCGGGGTGTCTGCTCTCCAGCAGGGTAAACCAGCTTCTGCTGAAAACTGATGTGCTCTGCCTGCAAGGCAGTTCTTTGGGAATGTCTGGTGGTGCATGACCTGTTTCTGGTGGCTTCGAGGTGTAACTGTGTATGGTGTGTGTTGGATAACTGTGTAAATGTAACAAATTCCTTTTATTTCCAGGCATTAAACTTCGTCCCTATCAAATAGAAGGTGTAAACTGGCTGGTGCAATGCTCCAATGTTCAGCATGGCTGTATCCTGGGTGATGAGATGGGTCTTGGGAAGACTTGTCAGGTGTGTTGTTGTCTTTCTGGAAAACAATCTTGGCCTAATTTAGCCCAATGTTTCTGCAGAATGAAAAGAAAATCACCCTAATGGTTGGTCAGTTAAACAGCCCCATCCTGAAGACCATACTCAGAAGAGACAGCTCAATGTTTCTTTTTTTCTTTAATCACTTAAAACCACTGTTAGGTCCTGAGTGATGCTCCATAGAGGATTCAGAGCTCTGTAAAAAGATGATGGGTCATTTCACACAAGCATCTGAATGTGTAATTCGTAGTGTGCGGAGTTGAAGCGACAATACACAGCCAGTACAGAGAGGGTGATGTCATTTTGATGCACCTGCAGCACAATTATTTTGGGGGTTTACCAACACCTGGATTGAAATTTACAGAAGTAAATTTTTTTAGTGCAACTTTTGGGGTTTTTTGTAAGTTTTTTAATGGGTTCCAGTTTTGTTGGAAAATGACTGCTTTGGTTCAGCTGGTGGTATTTAATGGGTCTTAAGTAACAAATTGGTAGTTTTAGAAAGTGACATATGGCAGATCTTCTTTTTGGTGACTGTAGAAAAAGGTCTTTGGAAAGGGGCTCCAGATACCAAGGCCACATTTGGGAATCTAAACGTTTTTGTCGTTGATGGTGTCTCTCACTTGGCATTGTGTTAGCTCGGCTTTGTGCTAGAGAACCTGTGGGAGCCTGCTGAGAAGCTCTAGGAGACAGTTTATGTAGGTTCAGGCTATTTGGTTTAACTCTTTTCTTACTGTTAAAAAAAAATGTTTTTCTTGCCTTCTAGACTATTTCTCTACTTCTTTATTTGACAAAAAAAATAACAAACAAAGAGAGATTTCTGATACTTTGTCCTCTGTCCATTCTGAGCAACTGGAAGGAGGAACTGGAGAGGTAAGTTTCAACAGTTTCCCATCTCTTCATATTCCTGCACAACAAATTACAGGGATTCTCTTCAAATGGACTCAGTCCAACAGTTTTCTTCCTATCAAAAGGGAAAAGAAAAAAGTAAAAAGGGAAGCTACCAAAAGAACAAATCCACACAAACACCACTTGCAGTTGTCGCATAGACTTTACAATGCCATGATATACATCAATTCATCCAGCTTAAAGTATTGGCTGGCTTTCAGCCTAAATGCCCCCACTAGCTCCTTGCTTATTATTGACTTTTAACCCTCCATGCTCAGCCTCTTAGGCAAAATCTGCTGAAGCCAGGATTCTGTATGATGAAAGGTAAGACCCAAGTTGAATAGTGTCCTTCATGGCATGCTCACATATGCATGCAAAATACATCACATCTGTGCATGCAGCCCATCTTCACTGGGGTGCAATGGCTGTGCTGTTGGCACATTTGCTGCACCCAGAATATGTACATTTTTAACCTGGGAACCCAAAGATTCCTTTCAAGAGGGAGGGCAGAAAGTTAAAGATGAGAGCAGAAGCCCGTCTGTGTGGCTGTTGGGCGATGCTGTCCCTAAGCATCTGAAGTCATCCAGGTTACATTCCAGAGTGAGCTGGCCTGGTTTGGACAGACGTGTAGTTGAAATAGTTGTGGAGGGGAAGTGCATGCCTTCATAGATCGCAGTGAAAAGCTATCCAGGAGGAACATTAGGCAGGTATCAGTGGTGGGATTAAATGAGGAAGAATTTTGTCGTCCAAACTCTTCCTCCATGGAACTGGTTTTATCTGCTTTTTGACTAAGAGGATAGACTTTTAAGACTCAGTCCAATTCTTTGGTCCCAGCTGGGCAAACTGTATTCATTCACTTGCTTCTCATGAGCCTTTTCAGTTCAGAATAGCAGATGGGCCATGAGACATGGACTTTGAGACCTAGGACAACGCGGTTTATTTGGGACTTGTACAAACCAGAACCAGCAGCTGAGATGCAGATTAATGAGCAGGGGGTTGATTGAAGTGCTGAGATCCAGCCACATCTCACAGGAAGGTGGGGTGTTCAGATAGGAGGTTCTCATTATCCGTGCAGTTATCTATGTGTGATACTGGGATCCAGGGTCATAAACACATGAAAGACTTAGCTTGGCTAACTGGTTTTTTGCTTTGCCTTTCTTTTGACAACAGGTTTGCTCCAGGTCTTTCCTTTGTGACCTACACAGGCAACAAGGAGGAGCGACACAAAATGCAGCAGAATTTGAAAGAGCAACCTCACTTCCGTGTGCTTTTGACAACATACGAGGTACTTGATGTCACTGTCACTTGAAAAGAGGGCTCAAGTGTTTCCTTGCCTTTTCCATTCCTCTGTACCATACAGCTCATGCTCTGTGCTCATCTCTAAACTCCCTCAGTGATTTTCTACTCTATAACTCATTTCACCAATTCATCTAAGTGGTTGCAGGTTTGGGGTCCCTAAGATAATCTACTTTAACTCCAACTTTACTGCATAGTTTTATCACCTTGAGTAAAGAAGACAGACACGTGTCCATCCTTAACTAAGGCTAAATAATATCTGCATTGTCCTTGTATGGTGCCTTACAGACCTTCAGCAGTCAGCATTTAATACAGGGTACACATCTGTGATGTTCATTAAGATTCTTTTAATCAGACAATGCAAGAACACTTGGAAAGAGTTTTCCTTTTTGTGCCCTCTTTGGCATACCCTCCTGAGACAAAACTCTCATTCCTGGACTGCAAAATGGTGAGGTTCCTGTTGCAATTGATAGGGCTGAGTCTGATCAGAGTTCTCCTGAGAAGGTCCTGTCCTGCTCTAAATGGAACCAACAGAAATAGGATTCCTTCCTTGTCACTACTTTGGACGTTTGCTTAGTTATCTGGAGTGGGAAAAAGCCCTTCATTTTCTCTTACCACTCAGTCCCACTCAGGTGTTACTTCATATCTGCACTTCGATTATAACACTCTCTTTAACAAACACATCAACTTGAAATTATGTGAAAAGCATCTCTTACAGCTCCTTTGATTTTGTTGGGGTTTTCACCCCTTCGCTGTCCCTCTCTTCAAGCATTTTACTGTCTCTATCTACTGGGAGCTGTGTGAGCCTATACTGACTAATCTGACCCTGAATCTGTTTCCATGTTGCACAGGCAGGAGTGGGTGCAATGATAACCCTTGTCCTGAATGTGACTAATGGAGGTGCTCATACTGAAGCAAGTCCACGAAAGGGATCAGCTCCATCGAGATACTCACTTAGCTAGGATTTTTCTTGTCTCTGTTGCTTTTTGATGACCAGATTTGGTGCTTTTTAAGGATTTTGTACTCACATTATAAATCACAGTTCCTTTCTTTTCATTACAGATTTGTCTGAAAGATTCAGCATTTCTAAAATTGTGAGTCTGGTTTTAATTTTTGTCAAATTAAATCAATTCTGCATGTCTGCCAGTGATTTCTAAAGTGTATGTTTGTATGTGTGCGAGGTCCCATGCACGTTTCACAAGAGCCAAGGTTGTGCTTTGCTTGTAATTAGAGCTTTACCTTTACCAACTTTCAGTGAAGAATCTTCACTGAAGAATCTTCAACTTTCAGGGAAGACTCTTCAGTGTTAGCTAACATGTACATGACTTCCCCCAAGGGACGTTTTCAGGCCAGTTAACTTGAAATAATACGATACATAGCAGCCTGTAGCACTACACTAAATAGCAGTCCAGAAGACTGATATTTAGAGCAGAGGAGAGCTTCAAAAGCTTCAGATTATAAAGGTATTAGATGTAAAATTTGCTGCAGTTGACCATGGTGATCATGTGCTGATACGATATCATAACGTATATATCATAATGGATATGGTATAGATCTATATCATAATGGATATATATCATAATGGTTATAATACCATACCCTAATGAACATGGTATTATCATATGCTAATACAATTATTGCCTCCTGCCACCAGTCAGAACTGTGGAAGGTGTATGGAGCATTGTGCTTTACAGCCAGACTGGTGATGCAGCTGCAGTTCAGCCCGTAGGACACGGGGCATTACGGAAGCGTACGCTTAAAATGGGCAGGAATTTTGGTGTTCCTCAGTAATGGTGCCAATGCCTTGTGATAGCAGTAAAGTGCTGTGACAAATGCTGGGGACAGCTGGGTAGCGTGAATGGCTCAGGGGCTCCCACTGACACAACTTTGGATCTCCCAGAACTATTCGGGCCCACTGTGGGTGCGGTGTTGTCCTTCTGCAAAGCACCTGCCCTTGGCCACTGGTGGGAACAGCAGGTTGTGCTGGATGAATACATCATGGTAGAAGCCAGGCCTTTATGAAAGATAGCCATGCCCCAACTGTCTTTACAGTTTCATATCATGTCTTGAACTGATGTGTGATTCTGTTTATTTTACAGCTTAGCCTTGGGACGTAGTACCCAGGGAGAGCAAGTAACTAGTCCTAGTATCACAAAAATGTCAGCTCAATTTCCTACCTCTGAGACTAGCACATAACCTCAAAGCCATGTCACACAAGGGTGGCTTTTTTTGCCCTTGGGTATTCCTTCTGAAAAAGGGGCTGCTAATCATTTGTAGCTCATCCTCATGTGTAGGAGCGCTTGGAGCACTTTGTAAAGGTACATCAGAGTCTTCAGATGTCTCACCACCACCACTTCTTACAAACAGCGTAGCAAAAATGAGTTGAGCAAGAGCCCTGTTCTGCTGTAATGTGTAGAGATTGAGTTGCTGAGCCTGTGGACATCTCAACTGTCCTGGCAGTGGAGACCCACTTTTAAATTGCAAAGAGGGGAATCAAGGGACACAGAAGAGCTGTGGGGAGAATGTAGATCCCAGTGATTCCAGCCCTTGCTTTCACTGGGAAAAGAAGTATGTGGGTAAGGAAAGCTGGAGGCTCATGCTTTCTCTCCCAGCAGCCTGACTTGACTGTGTGGAAATCACACTGTGATGTGAGAGTTGAAACCCTGGTGGTAAGCAGGCAGAAACACTGAGGGCTGAAAAGACCTGGAGTTTGTATTAAGCCTAGTGCATCTACTAGGTCACCAGTGATTCTGCAGCCTACTTGATGACACACTCCATAAAGCTGTATCAACCCAGAACAAGCTGAAGTCTCTGCCTTGGGTGATTGGGAGAAGGCTTGTAATCACTCTGCCACCACGATCTGATCACAGCTGTTAGGTTTTTGCACAGGTGCAAGGGCCTAGTTTCACACCTCTCGTTCTAAATCATTTACCTCCCTGAATGTTTGTCTAACTTACACTGATGAGTGTGGAGAGACAAGCAACAGATTCAAGCTAATTTACTTAGTTTTAATTTCAGAAAAAAAAAATCATCCAGAAACTGTGTTGGCTTTGAAAACCAGTACTTGTGAATTCCTCTCAGCCTGCTTGTAATGTTTGCTTGTGGTTCATGGAGTGGGACCATCTCAAGTTCAGCCAAGAAGATCCACTACTTACTTTGGTCTTTTCATACTAGCAGATAATACAGCAGTGTACTTGCTTTCCACTAACTGAACTGTTTCCCTAACAATTGTTTGTGTAACAACAAATTGTTTTCCCCTAACTGAAGATGCTGTTTTTTCAGCTTTACTTGGGCTGCCTTGGTTGTAGATGAAGCTCACAGACTGAAAAACCAAAGTTCTCTGCTTTACAAAACGCTTTCTGAGGTAAAAGAATTAAGTTTTTACTGTCTAAAGCCTTTTTTCTCTTCAGTGCAGCATACACATTCTCTGTTTCTCTGAATATTTAAGCTCTGGGCCACAACCAGTTGTCATCAGAGTTGGTGAATAGATTCCTGTATTTAGTGGCAGACAGATAAAAGCCCATCTTGTTGGCTTTGCATGGAGGTGGGCCGTATTTGGAGCTTATCTCTCATTCTGACTCATATTTGGGCTTAACACAGTGGAGCAATTGGAGAGACTGAAAAATGTAAAGCAGCCAGATGTAGGGCTGAGCCACAGCTGTGGCACTGAAGCAGTAGAAGTCTGGCTGATCTAAGACAGTATCAAGTGACAAGAGGCTATCTCCAGCTCTGCAAGGGTGAAGGGGCCCTTGCCTAGTTCATGGGCCCTGAAGTCATGAACTGTTGTCTTCCATTGTGCCATTTAATGTAGCCACCCTTTTTAATTTAAAATAATACAATTGCTGCAGTTTCCAAAGCCCCCTGCCAAAGCACACCAAAGGTGTGAATGAAGGCTATGCTTCTTGCCATGGCAGTGAAACAAGGGCATTAGTTCTGACCTGGCATCAGCAGCAGTAACTACTGCACCTTGAAAAATAATTTTTTGTATAAAACTCCTGCAAGTCTTGCATTCTGAACATTCTGCCCATGGCTCCTGTGTTGCAGGGGCTTTGGTTGGAGTCACAAAGAAATAGGCATGATTTACCTTAGCTCTCCTCCTAGCGCAGTTTCTGTTACCAAAGTTGAGAGGAGACCTGTATTTTTCCAAAGGTAACCATATTCCCTGAGTCTCTTTACAAGCACTAGTGTAGGCAGTTTGGACTGGATAATGTGGCTGGCTGTCAGTTAGCCAGCAAGTAGGAATGAAACAATCTTTTGCAGTTTAATTTCATTGTCCTATTCCAACAGCATTTTCCAGTCACCTCTCATTAGCTAACACTAAGTATGCAGTACTGGACCATAAAGTGCCTGGGTCTGAGAATTTTAGTGGTATGGCTTTTGCACTTTGTTCTTATTTTGTTTATACTGTCCTCCTTGCATTGGCATCATCCTTGTCAGTTTGGTGGAGCTGTTTGACTGTCTTATGTGGGATGATTTTGGCAGGCATTCACAGCATCCTGGGGGGCTGTGCTGTGCCACCTGTCCTCTTTAAGTTAAGCTTAAGAGTGGCATGGGTAGAGTTGTATAGTAAGTAACTTTTAATTCCAGGTATTTTCTCCTAATAATTTTGTTTTGTTGCTGGTTCTTTCAGTTCTCAGTAAGCTTCACCCTGCTACTCACAGGCACTCCAATCCAGAACAGCCTCCAGGAACTGTACTCCTTACTCAGCCTTATTGAGCCTGACATCTTTCCTAGGGAGCAAGTGAGAGAGTTTGTGGAGTATTACCAAGAGATTGAAAAGGACAGTGAGCCAGGTCAGTAATAAGCAACATTGTACTTCAATCAGAACCAGCTGTTATCTTGACTAGGAAACCATTGTGTTTTGTCCTCTTTAATGGCTTTCTTCTAATGCTGACTAGCTCTAAAACAAAAAAGCCACTGAAAGCAATGATAACGTACTTTAATGTAGCTTTTGAGTATTTCAGGTATGCAGCTATGTTTTGTCTTCTCTGTAAAACTGGGCTTTGATCATTTCACATGGTTCCTTATACATTCATTTTGAAAGTATAGTTGTGAAGGTGCTGCATAAAATTTCCTCTTTTTTTTTTTGCCTTGCCCCTGCATAGCCAAAGAACTGCACAATCTTCTGCAGCCATTTCTGCTTCGAAGAGTCAAATCTGAGGTGGCTGCAGAGCTCCCAAAGAAGGTGGAAGTGGTTCTGTACCACGGAATGTCAGCTCTGCAGAGGAAGTACTACAAGGCCCTTTTGATGAAAGATCTGGGTAACTGAGGGTTTCGAATCCTATCAGTTAATTTTAAAAACAAAATTAATTCCTTTTGTAAATCTGTTGTAGTGAAGCAAAAGGTACTTTGGCCTGCAGAACAGGCATAAATCAAACAGGCCCTGATTTGTGGTTTTAGTTTGTGATAAAGTAAGAGAGATACAGCTCGAGCACGGAGTTGTTGCGGCGCTGGGGAAAGTCAGCTTCGGGATTCTGCTTTGGGGCAGCCTGTCACTAAAACACTTAGCACGAGGTAAGCCTGCCCCATCACACCTCTTTGTGGTCAGACAAAAGGGCGTTTTGGATCTGTGGATCTCTACAAATCTTCCAGTAGTAGCACAGAGGCCACAGAGCAAATTTAAGCCCACTGGACGTAGATGCGAGTTTTGAAAGGAAACCACAGAGCCATACAGACAGTACAGCCACAGACACTTAGTATAATAGCTGGCTCCTTGTCACTTCCCATATGACCTGTAACAAAGCATCCTGGGAACAGTACATGGGAAAGTATTTGCTTCTTCTCCCTGAATCCCATCTGTGCATACCGCATCACACGGCTTGCCAGTGCCTGTGTGTGTTGTAGGGAAAGTCACACTGGGGTGGCGTGGGTGGGTAGAGACCCTTTGTTCTTCTAGGGCTAGGACTTTGCATGAACATCACCATGCCATCTGAACCTTCTTCTAAAGTCAGCATATGTCCACATGTTTTCTGTTTCTCCTCACAAAAATGCAAACCCTTCTTAACTGTCTGGTTGCCCAGAAGATCTTGACTATGCTGTATTGCCTTTTTCTTTTTTTAGTTGGAAAATTCAAGTGAACTATTTTTGATGCTTTATAGACCTATAATTCACTCTTATAAAAATGACACTGACTCCAAGGAGTCCAGAAAGGTCCAAGGAGTTTGACAAAGCAAAGTCGTTTTCTTCAGGTTCTAATCTCTAATGGCTTATCTGAAAAAACGTGAGGAAAGTTTTATTTGGTCCATGAAAACAGATGTATTAGTCTTGTGATGGGAAATTCAGATGCAGCTGTGGTATACAGAGATACACCCATGCTGAAGCACTGCAGAGCAGTGCTCAGTACCCAGGCATTCCCCGTTACACCCGCTGATGGACCAAGGGCTTTCTTAGGGGGCGGGCAGTTGGACTAGATGGTCTGGGAGGTCTTTTCCAGCCTTAATGATTCTGTGGTTCTTGCTCAGTGCCTTTTCTGTACTCTTTGTTCCAGATGCGTTTGACAGTGAAACAGGAAGGAAGGTTACACTTCAGAATGTCCTAATTCAGCTTCGGAAGTGTGTTGCCCACCCGTACCTCTTCAATGGTGAGAGAGCACTGGGCTCTGTCTTGAAACAGAAAAAGAAAAAAACAGTTTCTTGATTTACAGAGTGGTTTTCTGTTATTGCTTGGCAGCGTCACGCTTAGAAGAAGCATGCAATAAACAACATTGTGCTTGAATCAATAGCAGCTGTGAGTTGGTGACCAGTTCCAACAGCTGACAGTTCATCAATAATGAGGAATAAAGTAGGGGGGTGTGAAGTCAGTTTCTTACTGCAGCTCTCCACTTGTGTGTCTTCTCTCACCTAAACTACGAAATCACAATGCTTTTTGAACTCCTGAGGGTGTTCTTAGAGACAGAGGAGGGCCATCACTTCTCAACAAGCATTGTGGGAGTATGCTTGGTGATAGTTGGCAGTGCAGACACACTGAGCTTGACCACGCAGGTTGCATAGTATTGGGTCTGCTTTTAAAACTCCTTTGTGTTCCAGGTGTGGAGCCAGAACCATTTGAGATTGGAGACCATATTGTTGAAGCCAGTGGCAAGATGTGTTTGTTGGATAAACTCCTTTCGTTCCTATATGCTGGGTATGTTATCTTGGGGTGAGGAGCATAGGGTGGGGTTGGCATAGCCACAGACTGAGCAGATATTCCTCACAATGCAAGCACTGCCCTATTTATTGCATGTTACTGACTACCTGAAAGAAGTAATTTCAGTATGAGGAGCTGCATTAGAGATGGTAGAGGAACCTCACAGATTTTTGTGGCTTCCCTTTAAACATTTTTCAAAACATTTAACTCTCTCACCTGTTCTCATATTTGGGAACCTGGGAGAATAACCATCTGACAGGATATTCAGCATATCTGGTTTGACTGTGGGTTTCCTGAGGGTAGCTTCCCATATGCATCAGTTGAGTTCCTTTGTGCTACAACGCCCATGTGAGCCTGGAAGGAAGAATACAGAGCGAATGTGAGAAAGAAATTTGACTGGAGCAGAACACAAGAATAAACTGAAACTTCAGCTTTGGGAGTGACATTCAGAAGTGCTTGTGCTGAGCTCTGATGACTTCAGAACCTGGAACCCAAGGACGTGGGGTATTTTATCTCCAGCTCTTAGAGGGGAGGCAAGTCGAACTGTGGTTTGCGTTCTTGTGCAGCCTGCGAAGCAGCGCCTCCCGCGTGATACAAATTCTACCTTCTCTCTTACTTGGGCTGTGATTGCCCTTTGACTGCTTCCAAAGGACAGAGCTTCAGCAGACCTTAGGAGGTTCTGATGTGGATCTGCTGTATAGCACTTTGTGACCAGGTCCCTCTCCCTCAAATGTCTTTGCCACAGGACCAGCCCTGTGCAAATTCTGGACTTGAAAATGCCTGTGTTCTCTACAGCAAAGTATGATTTAAACGGTGAGCTGTCTGAGGCCTAGAGCTGGGAGAAGGGTTGATTTCTCACTTACACAGGATTGGAGGCAGAGATTGGTCTTTGAGGGTCATTTTCTACAAGAGAAACTGTCACACAGATGCTGATACTACATTTTCCCAGCATTTAAGATGCTTTGTACTATGTGATTCAGGTACAGTCTGGTGTGGCAGGTCATGTGGTGAGGAAGACCTCAGGATGTAAGTTGAAACTGAGGATCCTTTTAGACAGGTTCCTTTGGATCATCTCCAGGCTGCATCCAGCCAGCAACAGAGCTGTGCCACAGCGCTGTTAGGTCTCTGTGACTCCACACTCTAGGCATGACAACTGGTGATGACAGATGAAGCTGACTGTATTTGGATGTGGGACTGAAAAACGTGGTGAGGGAATGGGCCATGACTCTGTGAGGCTTCGTGTAGAGAGGTGGGGAGGCTTTGCTCTGTCGCAGTGACTAACAGTGGCTACTTAAGCCATTGTAACCCCTCTGCCATTCTGAGAAACGCTGTCACAGCATGTTCAGGCTTATGGTGTCTCATGTTCTTCTTCCAGTGGCCACCGTGTCTTGCTCTTTTCTCAGATGACTCAACTGCTTGATATCCTACAAGACTACATGGACTATAGAGGTATGCTCTGCACGCTTTGGCAACAGCTTACTCAAATCATCTCTGCCATATATTATTCCTCTGATTTTGATTGATCTGCCTTGGCTGGAGAAGAGACTGTGATAAGGATTTATTGCTTCTTAGTAGATAGAAACCATACTCTTGCAGTGATGCTGTGAGTTGGAAGGTCCTGAGTTCAGCTCTTTGCTCTGTTACCACTTGCCTAAAATGAGCTGGCATGTGTTGTTCTTAATGTTGTTCTTAAAAGGTTGTTCTTAAAAGTAGTTTCAGCTTTGGTTGCTTGATGAAATGGAGCTAACAGATGGCAAGGCAGCAATGTTTCATTATATACCTGTGTTCAATTATGTACCTGAGTCCTGAAGTAACTGCACTGAAGGCAATAACTTTGCTGTAGATTCAGTTTGTCCATCATGGAACATAAATTGAGCCACATTCATACCAGGAAATTAATTTTTGATTAAAGCAATTGTTGGCAGTGGGGCCCTAACATGTCAGCGAGGGCAGGTTGGATCAGTCTGTTTTTGGCAAGGTTAGCTAAGTGTTCTCAGGACATTTTCTTTTGTTTCAATCCACATGGCTCTGTGCCTACTTAGGATTTCCCCATGAAAGAGGCTTTTGTTTGGTGGTTTTGGTTTTGGAGAACTAATAGTGTAGGATAAAGCCAAATGTAGGGCTTGCTCCCATGCTGCTTGCTCACAGGAAAGCATGCACTGAAGGCTGTGGGAGTTTGCATAAGGGGAATCCAGTGGTTGTTGGCCTGTTTTGTGGGGCCAACAGCCAGCACAGCATAGTCTGAACTGGAGCTGTGTGCTAAGCTTCTTTCACTTTGGCTCTGAATTTTCCTGTTGTGCATCCAGGCAGTAAATTAAATGCTAAGAGCCTCTATTTCAGACACACCTTACATGGAAGTCAAGGTCACTACTACAGTTTATACGAGGTTTAACTGGGAAAGAATGAAGGAGTTGAGGGCAATAAAATGAGAGTCAAGGCAGGGGGATTTAGCATAGAAAGGTTCAGGACAGCGATGAGACAATAGAGAATAAGGTGGGAGGGTAAGAGCATAGGCAGAGTTTCAGAAACGACTTGTTGCTTGTTTGAAAAGGCTACAGCTACGAGCGGCTGGACGGCTCTGTTAGGGGTGAAGAGAGACACCTTGCCATCAAGAACTTCGGTCAACAGCCCGTCTTTATCTTCCTGCTGAGCACCAGAGCAGGTGAGTAAGGAGAGGAGTGACAAACAACCCATCCTACTTCGGCACTCCTCTTTTGCTCTCTCTGGCAGGTAGCTCAGAGCCCTGCAGAGCCTTTGCATGTGGGAGATTTCTGAGGGAGACAAGACACATCCTGAACTTGGGTCTCTCGGCTAGGACATCTGGTTTCTGTGCTTTCCCTTCAGCAGCTGATGCCAAGATACTTTTCATATTGCAGCCACTTGAGTTACCTTTTTTTATTCCAAGCCCCATAACGCCTATCCCCGTGCCAAGTTGAGCTTAAGAAATCTCACTAGCATTTTATTTCTGCAAGTACTAGACTGTAAGGGGGAACAGACTTCCTTCAAGTAACTTGGTGGACTTGCTTCTCAATTTTGCTGAACATGGACATACTCTCTAGCTGGCAGACTCAAATGAGCCTTTTACTGTCCTGAGACTGCAAGGAACGCCATGGGACTTCCACCTGGGCTTCTTTCCCTCTTAGCTCCTCAGGCAGGTCTGTGTCTTCTACAGAGTTTCAGACCTCCCTCTCTATTCCAGCAAGCGCAGAGGCAGGCTTCTGCTGGTCTCCAGAGAAGGGATCCACACTGCTTGATTTCAGGCATCAAACTTGAACCAAGTCTTCCTTTGGGCTTCTGGTCAGACTTTCCAGGTGGGCCTGGCCCCAGTGATACTGCAGTGCAGGGAGGGGAGTGTTTGGAGAGACTGAAGAGGAGTGTGTCATTTTGATGGTAGGAGTAAGGGTGCCTCTCACAACAGTGATGAACTCTCCCTGCCCATGTCAGACAGAGTTGGTTTTTACTGCACATTGCTACGTCCAGCCAAAGCACCTTGTATTCACCTGGGAACAGGTGTGCTGATAGTATTTCCATCGCTGTCATGTTATGGACAGAGATTTTCAGGTGCATGACTGTCAGCACTTGCAGGCATGTTCTTATTACAGTGAGGAGGTGCTTGGGATGACCTGGAAGAAATGTGAGGCATCAGGCTTCCCCTCTTTAACTGCAGTATGTAGACACAATGGTGGATATTAAAAAAATCCATAATTAACTGCATTTTTTCCCTTTCATTCTCTGAGAGCCCAAATCCTAACCTCCAAGATTTTAAGTCTTATAAATACTAAGGCTCTGGTTATCGGATAGTTGGGCCTGGTGTCTTCCTCTGTTTGAGCAGCATATTTACTGCTTGCTTCTGTGCTGCAGCCGAGTCATGACTTGAGCAGTCTCTTGCGGCCTCAGCGAAGCCAGTCCTTGCTGGGCCTGTCTTCATGCCAGCTAAGGAGTATGTCTGTGTCCATCAGTCTTGACAACCCCTGTGCATTGGTTCACTTGCACCCTGCCTACAGTGCATAGTGCAGCTCATTTTGGGGCTGTTAGGGGAACCTGGAAGCACAAAGAAGTGCAGCAATGGAAGGCTGACCGATGTGGGGCTGAGAGATGGAATAAATTGGATACAGTTGGTCAGATCTGACAGAACCTTGCACAGCATAAATTCCCCAGCTGCTCCTTTATTTTCTGGTGGTGACATACTTTGTAACCTCCTTCTTCTCCCTTTGTTCCTAGGTGGAGTTGGCATGAACCTGACAGCAGCCGATACCGTTATTTTTACCGATAGTGATTTTAACCCACAAAATGACTTGCAAGCAATAGCACGAGCTCACCGGATTGGGCAGCACAAGTGAGAAATGTTGCTAGTTCTGGTTTGGGTGCTGCCTCTCTTGGTCTCTCAGTTTTGTTTTCCCTGTCCGTAGGTAATGGAGGGTTAAAGGACACGAGGCTAAAGATTAGAGGAAGAGAGCAGAGAGGATTTTGTCATAGAATCATAGAATGGCATGGGTTGGAAGGGACCCCAAGGATCATAGAGCTCCAACCCCCCTGACACAGGGGGGTTGTCTTTGTTCTTCTGTTGTGGCCTCATGCAGGCTTGTCCTTGTTATGTGTCTAGGGTGGCAGCGTGGTAGATTTGGAGAAGGAGAGGGAATTGGGAGCTTTGCACTTCTGCAGTGAGCGTTTCTCCTGTGTCACGAGTGACTGTATCAGCGTTACATTTCTGCTGAATAATTTCTGTTGATTTTGTTCTTGCCTTATTTTCCCTGCCAAAGGAGTAGGAGGGGGGGATAGTGCTCTATGTGAGGAAACAGCTTTAGTGCACCTCAAAACAAAAAAAAAAAAAGGAAAATAACAAGAATTCTGTTAAACCTGCCAAGGCCTGTGAAAATCATCCGCTTGGTCGGGCGAGACACCATCGAAGAAATCATCTACCGAAGAGCTGTCTCCAAGCTCCGGCTGACCACTGCCATTGTAGGAGGGGGTCAGTTTGCTCTGGGAGCACCCAAGCCTCAGGGAGCAGCAGAGTTACAGGTAAAAGAGAGCTCTATCTTCACTTTTGTCTCCAGTAACACCTTTAGAAATGTCCCAGAGTGTTTCCTTATTTATGCCTGGTACTAAGCCAAACCCTTGGGTTTTGGGGGAGATGCGCACTCATGCGTCAGCTTTTTCATGCCTTGGGAACCAGAACAACATCCCAGGGCCAGGCAAGATCTGATGTTTGAAGACAGTTTTTACAATTTTGAGGTACATCTGTTGTTGAAAAAGGGTGTGTTTTCTTGGAGAAGAGTGGAAGACAGAACCTCTCCTTGTTTTACTTGTTGATTTTTAATTATAACAGGTCTAAAGTGGAAGCTGACTCATTGTTTCTAGAACTTATCTGTCTCCAGGACTTTTCTCTCACAAACAGAGCTGATGATAAGTATTAGTTAGCTTTTGGTTGCTAGTTTGAAACTCGGTCACCCTTCTGTTGACCTCTTGGCAAATGCAGTATCTCAGGAGTCAGGTCATGATTTATAATTCTGACCTGAAAGCTGAGGTTTTTGCTGAGAACTTGGTTTGAAAACTTCAAGCGAGGTGACACTGCGGGAATGTATCCCCTGTGAGCAGCTAAACCTGGGAGAGGTTTGGAACTAGCATATCCTTCCCCCACAGCCTCTCCTCCCCGCCCCATCAACATGTATCTCAGCAATTAGAGATTCCATGGGAGAAGTGGAACTGAGCCCATAGGAAATTCCATGCTGATATTTTTCTCCCTATGGACCTTTGTGGTATTTAAGCTTTTGTTTTAAATGAGATGGGGGCAGAAACAAGCCTTTCTGGCTATGAAGAAAGCTGCTCGAATGAAGTCAGTTCAGTGCTGTCTTATCATTTAGCCCTGAAGTAAAATTACTGTTCAAGTCTGTCTTGAGGCAGGTATGTTGTAGAGGCAGGTCCCATCAGGTGTTGGGAGAACTAAAAGTGTCAAAGTGTAAGTATTTTGACAGATAACATTAAGGCTTAGATTTTTCCACTTGTGCATCCTTTGTATTGAAGCCTGAGAAGCTCAAGACACTGTTTTTAGCATGGAATTAGGATATATTAATACTGAACTTCCCCTTTTCTGTGTTAAAGCTGAGTGAAATCTTGAAATTTGGCTTGGATAAGTTGCTGTCCTCTGAGGGGAGTACTATACAGGATGTGGACCTCGAAAACATCCTTGGAGAAACAAAAGGAGGGAATTGGGTAATGGATTTTGTGCTGCCACAGGCAGAAGAGAATGAAGAGGAGGATACAGAGAGTAAGTGAAGAATCTAAATACCTATGAAATTCATGACACTGGGGTGCTCTTAGAGGTGGCTTCCCAGGCAGGGGTTGCATTTTTCAGGCAACAAGGAAAGTGGGTTTGTATTTGAATGAATTGGATTTTGTTTGTGGGCTGTCCAAAAGCTTTACTTCTGAGCCTGTATTGGGCTTTTTCTTCTTTTTGTGTCCTTACTTGCCTATTTGTAAGGTAATAGTAACAATACTTGCCTGGCTTGGGAGCTGAGCTGTCTCAAAGATTTTGAGACATCAGGTGAAACTCCTGAGAAAAGGGAAAATACTCAAATCTCAGATGCTGTTTTCCCCACAGAGAACCATTAAGATAGATCTACAGGTTTAGAGATACAACAGTAACTTAAGAAAGACTCTTTAGCAGGTGTCCTGTGTTTATCTCCAAACAAAATACTACTGGCATTAAAATCTCAAATTAAAATTACCTTAATAAAACACTAAAATGGATATAAGAAATGTGGAGTATAAACAACTAGAAGGAACCTACTCTGTCTTCAGTCAGTGCTCTACCTTCCATTCCAAATGTCACACAGCTG
This sequence comes from Zapornia atra, assembly GCA_013400835.1. Lineage (NCBI taxonomy): Eukaryota > Metazoa > Chordata > Aves > Gruiformes > Rallidae > Zapornia > Zapornia atra. The sequence goes on from VZTU01022753.1 coordinate 18,694, forward strand.
TGGTTAGCTTTTCGTAGTCCCATACTGTGTAAGTTCCAAGGATGCTTCCCCTCTTCTGGCATCATGGTGAGAGAGACTGAACTTCTGGTTTGCATGCAGGGTAGCACTTAGATACAGACCTGGGACTGAGCAGAAATACGGCCCTGAGGGTTCGGTATTGTCTGTCCTGCAGCGGCTGCCAGAAACAAAGTGACTGCTGAAAGCTAGCAGAGCATTTCCTGTTTGTAACGTAAAGAGGAGCAATGGTACCACACACTGTGTGATAGCTGCTGGGAAGATAGTTTAACTGATGATCAGTGACTCGGAGGTGCCCGAGCTCTGTGGTTGTGTTTTGTTTGGGAGATCACAGGATCACAGAATCGTAGGGGTTGGGAGGGACCTCGAGAGCTCATCGGGTCCAACCCCCCTGCCAAAGCAGCTCCCTAGCTCATATTGCACAGATAGGCGTCCAGACGAGTCTTGAATATCTCCAGAGAAGGAGACTCCACCACCTCCCTGGGCAGCCTGTGCCAGGGCTCTGTCACCCTCACTGTGACAAAGTTCTTCCACATGTTGGTGCGGAACTTCCTGTGCTCCAACTTGCATCCATTGCCTCTAGTCCTGTCCCCTCAGACCACTGAAAAGGGGCTGGCCAAATCCCCTGGCATCCCCTGCCTAAGATATNGGCCCTTAATCATCTACATAGCCCTTCTCTGGACTCTCTCCAGGAGGTCCCTGTCTTTTGTATACCAGGGAGCCCAGAACTGGACACAGTACTCCAGGTGGGGCCTGACCAGGGCAGAGTAGAGGGGGAGGATCACCTCCTTCGACCTGCTGGACACACTCTTCCTGATGCATCCCAGGATCCCATTGGCCCTCTTAGCCACCAGTGCACACTGCTGACTCATGGCCAACCTGTCATCAGCCAGGACCCCCAGGTCCTTCTCCACAGAGCTCTTCTCCAGCAGGTCATCCCCCAGCCTGTACTGATACAGTCGGTTATTCTTCCCCAGGTGCAAGACTCTACACTTGCTCTTGTTGAATTTCATTAGGTTTCTCCCTGCCCAGCTCTTCAGCCTGTCCAGGTCTCACTGGATGGCAGCGCAGTGTTCTTGATCAAAATCAAGAGTTTGCTGTCCCGTGGCAAATGTTGTGTGCAACTCCAGAACAAAGCTAAATGGATTTGCAGCTGCCAGAGGTGGAACAACCAAAGGGAAATAGCAGTGGAGCCACAACTTAAAACAGTAGGAAGAAAGGGTTTTGCCAGTATCAATCACTTGAATGAAAAGCTTTTGCCTAAGGTAGCAAATCTTGATTCTCTTGTTTCTACGTGATGCTGACACTGGTCATACAAAAAACGTTCTTTTCCACACTTTGAAATTATTTTTTTAAAGATCACATGTACGTGTACGAAGGCAAGGATTATTCCAAAGAACCCAGCAGAGAAGATAAAAAAGCATATGATCAGCTGCTGGATCTTCAGAAAGCCTTAACTGAAGAGGCACAGACGGAAGGGAGAGCTCTCCGGAACAAAGCAAACGTAAGGCAAAAGGCATGGCAAAGGCTCATGATGCTTTGTCATTTGCTTGTGGAAAATGAAGCTGACAGTTTTCTCTCTTAATCTACATCTTGCAGAAGGCATGCTAAAATATTTAGATGTCATTGTAGTGAAGTTGACTCTTGAATCTGTGAGCCTGACAATTCAGCAACTCTGATAACAGATTAGAGGTATTTTGGGCCAGGTGCTCATAGAAACTTAGGTCACAAACCCACATATTTGTGACAGTTGGGCTCAGATCATTGAGACCTGTGGGCAAGCAGACAAATGGGAAAGTAGCATAGGTTAAGGCGGGCACCAGACATGACTTTAAGATGAAAACTTTGTTTGTTTCCGTGATATTTCTTTCTTTCTCCAGACCCTTCTCACAGGCCTGCGGGAACAGTCAACCAGGAGGAAGCACTTGTTGAATGCAGAGGAGCTGGAGGCTAGGAGGAAGAAGCGCCAAGAAGCAGCAGCAAAGAGAGCAAGGCTCATGGAGGAAAAGAAGGCAGCAAAAGCAGAGGCAGAACACAAGAAAAAGTATGGCATGTTCTGTGTCTGCTACTTGTAAGCTGATGTGTGTTATGCTGTACTCTAGAAATATGTGTCTGACAAAAACAAGGTGTGCTCTGTATCTACTCTGGCAGGTGGGGCTGAGATGAGGAGGGGAGAAATGGCTGCAGGCCACCCTTACGGGAGAGTTACATTCATACATCAGGATGGGGTTGTTTGTGTGTGCTAAAATTGCATAACATGGGGATGTGGAGGTGGAAAAATGGCTTGAGCCCCTAGCAAGGCTTCCTTTCCCCTGAATGCACTGCCTGACTTCATGTTTAATTTAATTCATAGAGAGTGGCCTGAATAAGAACCCCATATCTGAATGTACAGTGAGCTTTTGGGAGAAGCTTTCCAAAATGTCACAGTTGGCCCCTCTGTGACTCTCTGGCATACATCTTAACTTTCTCCTCTGTGTTTCCTACATGTTTTTCCTTGTCACCACTCTAAGTAGCTCCTTGCCCTTCATCGTATGCTCATTTGTGCCATGCCTGCAATTGGTTCTCACACTGGTGTGTGGCTTTTAATATCACAGATAATAACGGTGGTATACTTTGTTCCAGTCCGAAATAGGGGAGGGGAGCTGAGGAAATACAGGTCCTGGTCTCCTGTGTTTCACTGCAGTGACGTGAACCAAGGTGTGTGCCTCCCATCTTTGGTTTTCATTGAACATCATCTTCTCTTGTATTGTTTCAGGGTGGCCTGGTGGGAGGAAAATCATTACACATCTACCTGCCTTCCTTCAGAAGACAGTGACTCTGAGGAAGAGTTTGAGGGGGATGAGGCTGGGCTGAATGTGGATTTAGATTACAAAGATACGGACCTGAACTATATCAAGTATGTCATGGGAGATGTCACCCACCCCAAAGCAGAAGAAGAGGATGCCATCATTGTTCACTGCCTAGGTGGGACTTAAAACAGCAGGAATGTTGTTGGGTGAGGTGGGCAAGGGGGCTGAATTGTCCCTACTATCTCAGTTTCTAATTCCCATCCAGACTGAAATAATTTGTATTTGAGTCTGACTTAATCTTGAGTGGTGTAGAGGTGATACATGCAGCACAGTACCCACACAGGTACTACCTGGGTATACACAGGTCTTTCGTGCCCACTCTGGATTTATGGGTGATCCTCTTGAAAGGTGCCTCTGGGGCTTGAAATTTTATGTCTGTGGCCAAGTGGATATAGTTCCTACTGAGAGCAGGGCCTTTTGTCCATCCTGTGGAAGCTGTAGGGATTGAACTGGGATACTGAGAATCACTTCCAGAGGCTGAGGTCGGAGGTTCCCTATCTCAGTGCTCACCTGAAACTGAGAAACTGGCTTCTTGTAGCTTGGATGAGCATACACATTGCTGGGCAAAACACTGGCTGGTGGCCAGGGCCAAAGAGCTGTGGTGAATGGAGTTAAAGCCAGTTGGCAGCCAGTCACAAGTGGTTTGGTACTGGGGCCAGTTCCCTTCATTATCTTTATTAGTGATCTGCATGAGGGGATCGAGTGCACCCTCAGTCAGCTTGCAGAGGACATCAAGTTGGGCAGGAGTGTTGATCTGCTTGGGGGTGGGAAGGCTCTACAGAGGGGCCTGGACAGGCTGGATCAATGAATGGGCTGAGGCCAATTGTACAAGGTTCAACAAGGCCAAATGCCAGGTCTTGTGCTTGGGTGACAGCAACCCTGTGCAACCCTACAGGCCTGGGGAAGGCTGGCTGGAAAGCTGCCCAGCAGAAAGGACCTGGGGGTGTTGGTCAACAGCCAGATGAGTATTATGAGCCATTGGTGTGCCCAGGTGGCCAGGAAGGACAGCAGCACCCTGGCCTGTATCAGGAATGGTGTGGCCAGCAGGACTAGGGAAGTGATTGTCCCCCTGTGCTCAGCACTGGTGAGGCTGCATCTCGAGTACCGTGTTCAGTTTTGGGACCCTCACTTATCAGAAAGACATTGAGGTGCTGGAGTGTGTCCAGAGAAGAGCAAGGAAGCTGGTGAAGGGTCTAGAGCACAAATCCTATGAGGATCAGCTGAGGGAACTGGGCTTGTTCAGCCTGTAGAAAAGGAGGCTGAGTCTGTACAACTCCCTGAAAGGAGGTTGTAGCCAGGTGGGTGTGGGTCTCCTGTCCCAAGTAACAAGCAATAGGACAAGAGGAAACGGCCTCAAGTGGCACCAGGGGAGGTTTAGATTGGATGTTAGGAGAAATGTCTTCACTGGAAGGGTTGTCAGGCCCTGGAACAGGCTGCCCAGGGGAGTGGTTGAGTCACCATCCCTGGAGGTGTTTAAAAGACGCTTAGATGTAGTGCTCAGGGACGGGGTTTAGTGGTGGACTTGTCAGTGCTAGGTTAGTGATTAGACTTAATGGTCTTAAAGATCTTTTCCAACCCAAATGATTCTGTGATTCTGTCTCTCAACACTGATGCTACAGAGGCTGTAGGCTAGTCTCCCAGTTTAAGGACTTCTGTTAAGACACTAAAGCTGATGGAGGGAAATTCGTATTACAGGTTTCTTCCTGAATCAGTGTGGGAGCTGCCCCTCAACCAGGGCTCTAGCAGAACATTATCATCTGCTTTGCTTTATGTTAAATTCAGCATGAAACCTCATGTGTGAAGTAGAAATGCCAAGGGAGAGTGACAGCTGGCAAATAACAAACATCTAGCTGTGGGAAGCCCAGTCTGGAGACGTATCAGGTGTGTGCTCTGTGCGCTGATACGCGTCTCTGGGAGGATGCTGACAGGTTTATATGCTCAGCGCTGTGGTTAGTGCTTGTTGGACCATCCCTGGTGGGCAGCTACAAGGAATTCTTCCCAGAGCTTCTTCAGGGCATTGTGACAAGTTTGTTTTTTTCTGAAGGGCTGAGATTCATCCTCCAGGATGGTCCCTTGAGTACTGGTTGACTTCAGTTCATGTGTCTTGGGTAATAATTTGTACAGAGTGGGTCCCTTTCCTGCAGAGATGGTTTCCAACCTCACTTGCTAAAGGGAGTTTTAACTTGTCATTTCCCTCCAGATGACTCCGGCCGCTGGGGAAGGGGTGGTTTATTTACAGCTCTGGAGGCTCGCTCTGATCAGCCAAGGAAAATATATGAGATGGCAGGAAAGATGAAAGGTAAGAGATTAGAACATGACCTGAGGCCAAGATACTCAAAAGAGCTTAAATCCCACTAATGCTGCAGTAGTGAGGTGCCTGGGTACCTTGATAATTGTGGGGTTTTTTCTTCTTTCTCTAGATATGTACATCTCTAGCTTTGAAAGCAGTAATACAGTGGGTGCTTTGACTTGACTTGTTTGGAGTGTGAGAACTGTGCATAGGGGTTGGTCATTCTGATCCATGCTGCAAGTCAGGGAGTAGGGGGTGGGGGGAGGAAAAAACCCCAAACCCAACCTGAACGTGTTCATTATTCACGGGGTGATTTTATCTGTATAAGACAGAGCACTGCATTTTCTGTCTAAGCGCTTTTAAGAAGGATGAAAGCCACCTCAGGTAGTACTCAGTTGACCCTTCAGTTCCCTGATCTTCTCCCAAGCATGTAGCTGTTTTGAGCCACCTGCAGCTGGGAGGGGATGCACATCTTGCTGTAAGGTGGACCTGTTGTTTTTTCTAATTTTCTGGGAGGTGCTTTCTTCTTATTCCAGTGTCTCTTTTTCCACTTGTGGTATTTCAATGGATGTGTTTGTGCCTGTGTCTCTCAGGGGAGTGATGTCTGTCTTGCTTCCATGGGCAGAGTCTGACTCTGCTGAAATCATCACGAGGAGATTAAGAAAGCTGGGGAGAATCATACAGAGTATGACTGTGAAATCACAGCTGCATTCACTGCCTGTTGACTCTTCAGAGCTGATTTTTTTTATTATTATTGTTCTTTTCTTGTTTTCTGGACAGACCTGGAGTTAGGAGGAACCCTGCTATTCCCCATTGATGATAAACAATCCAGGAAAAAAGGACAAGACTTGGTGAGAATGAGAAGCTCATTTTTGTGTTGCTCTGTCCACATGTTTCTGAAGCTGCATGAAATGAGTGTTGTGTCTTTTTCCCAATGTGAATGGCACTGGATACTGAACATGGCTTTAGTTGCAGTTAAACTTTAGAGAAACAAAGATTCTTCTCTTTTTTTTTTTTTTATTTTTAAATAAAACTAATAGTAATGCAGTTGTCCAGCAGCTATCACTGTCTCTTAGCACTGTATATGGACTGCATTTCATTTTTGGGGTGTTTTCTCCTTAGTTGGCCCTGGTTGTAGCTCAGCACCGAGATCGGTCTAACAACTTGTCTGGCATTAAGCTGTCTGCTTTGGAAAAGGGCCTGAAGAAGATTTATTTAGCAGCCAAGAAAAGGAAAGGTAAGTGTGCTGGGGAACAGTGATCCCTTACGTGTGTGACTGCACCTAAAGAGGATGGCTAATTTCTACCCTTCCTCTCCTGTTTTTTTCTGAAGTAAGAGTGAGATCCCCATGGCAGACACGTTGTGGTCCAAGATCTTACCTTTGTCCTTGCTGGGCAGCTCCAAGTCCTCACCTAGCTTGCCTTTACGTGTGTATTTTGCCCTAAAGAGCCTGCACTCTCTGTTCCCTCCTCCTCCTCAGCATCAGTGCATCTTCCACGCATCGGGTATGCAACAAAAGGCTTCAACTGGTACGGTACCGAGCGGCTCATCCGAAAGCACCTGGCAACACGGGGTATCCCCACTCTTATGTATCCTTTTGGAGTATGTTTCACTTGGTTCACGATCTAATACTGAAATGAGCCCCTGAATACCTTTGCAAACACAGAGCAAGGAAGCAAGGCAAGGCACGGATGCCATGGCCCAGCTAAAGCCTTGGTTTCTCTGACTTCGCTGTCATCCAGGCACTCATTCCACAGTGAGGACTGTGATAATAACAGATGAGTGTGATTCAGCATGCCTGTCAGGATTTGTTGGAGCTAGATGCTTGTCTTCTGTTGACAGCCATCGACTTAACCTGTATGTGGGGAAAATGGCTGGAATTTCAGAGTAAGGGAAGTGACTCAGAGAGCAGCAAAAGTGAGAGTGTGAAAAAAACATTACATTATTCCAAGCTCTGCTCCCTTGTCTGAACATGGTGAAGTTGGTGTCTGTTAGGACAGGCTTTCCTAATAAAACAACTCAATTGCTTTCACTTTCCAGGAAAGGAAGCAGAGGTTTACAAGGAGGCTCTGGTTTTTGTTCTCTTCTCTAGGAACACGCATTTGCTATACTGCCACTGTCAGCAGTTCTGTGAAACAGTGGTATTCAGAGAATTCTGTCTCCTTCATTGGTGAATCTCTTAGTGGACATGTCTGGCATTCCTTGACACTTGACAGCGTTTCCTTGACGCTTCTTATTAGATACTACTTCCCTAGGAATAAAGGCTCTTCCTCTGCTTCACAACCATCTGCAGTGACAGTCTCATAGCCATGAAGACGCAGTAATTTCACTGAGAAACCTGTGCAAAAAGCCAAGGATCTTTTCAGCATCCTGCAGACAGTCTGTATGCATCCACATCAGGAACACGACTTACACAGCTGTTACTTGCCCCTGTGTGTCTCTGCCTTTCCTCACCTGGGCCAGAACATTTACATATTATCAGTGGCTGCGGAGAGGAATGAGACTGCTTCAGAGTTCAGAGAGTCTTTGGACAAGGATGTTTGCTCAATCCCAGACCTGTTTTGCAGATGGAAAATTAAACTTTTACTGATGGTCAGTTGTTATCCCTTATGTTAAGTTATTGCTAGGGCTTGGAATATGGCATTGTTTGGCCCCCTCCTTCCCCCCCTCCCCTCCCCCATCCTTCAAATGTTATCTTTTGTCTCACTGTACCACTTTTAGATCAGCTTTTTAGCAGTTACCAAGGACTCTGTACGTGCCCACAGAGACGTCTCGGGGCGGGGAAGGCAAGCTGTTTGAACAACACCACATGACAAGCCCAAAGCATAAACTGTTTATACTGTCCCAGTTCCCCAGAAGTCCATTTGACTTGCCTTTGTTCAGATACAAAGTTTAGCCATGTAATCACATGGTTAGGATGGAGCAAAATCCTGACAAGTGTTCTGGGCAAGGGCATGCAAGTCAGCCAAAATTTGAGACTGGATTTATGAATGACACCTTTCCTTCTCCCAGAGCTGCTTTTTCATTACACAGTTCTTTGCGGTGGCTTTTGGGCAAAACCAGTTCCTTACGTCCAAAAAGCTGTGTGAAAGGTTCCATGACCCTCTGATTCACTTTAATTAAATCTCAAAGCAGAGTTTTGGATGCTGGCATTACTCTATTGCACCAGAACTTTCCTGAGGTTTTTTTGCATTGTTGGCACTGTTGGTTTGGCATATTTTTTTAGGAGTTTTTTTAGTACAGCTAGAGACTCTGAGGTGCCAAGCTTAATTCAATTTAAAATTCAGCTTCCAATAGGAAATGGCCCTAGAAGCAGGGGAGAGTGTGTCTGCAAATACCTAACTGCCAACACGCCTCTTCGTGCCTGTGTTGACGCTGCCTCTGCAGCACCGCCTGGTCACTTAATAACTGCCGGCCTGACTCTGACCCGCTCCTCACCCTGCCTGCTGCAGATGAAGACGACTTCCCTCAGTTGGACACTTTGCTGTTCGCTCTACTAGAAAACCCCAGGTGATTCGTTGTCCGGAGGCTCAGGTAAGCCAGGGTGGCCGTAGCACCTCTGTGGGTACCACCTTTCTTGCGGCTGCGAAGACTCCGGGGCGAAAGGTGGAGAGTAGAGGGACGTTACCTTGTTTTCCCTCGGTGATGCGAACTGGCGCTCTTCCAGCGGGCCGGCTGGTGGCACTGTTAATCAGCGGCAGCAGCGCCCCTTGCTCTTCGGACTCCTTTCCTAAAGCAGGGCAGTGGTCTCCGGCCTGGAAAAATGCTGCCTCTTTGTCGGAATTAAAGCCCCGATTATGCTTTTCCATATGCCAGCTTGACTGAACACATAATTTCAGTCTGCAGACTGGAGGCTCTGTTCCTCCACCTATTCTTTTCCTGTATATTCACTGCCCTTCTTTAAAAGGTTTCATTTCCAAGTGATCTGGTGTGTGCAGTCTTGGTCCTCAGCTTCACACACACACACCTATGGCCAAACCCCAGCTCACCCACGGTTTCTCTGGCCACCGTGCAGTTACACACAGAGAGGATTCTGACTTGTGACAGACACCCCCCCCCAGCAGGTTCAAGTAGTGTGTCTACCACCACTACAGCCAGGTATTGCTATTTGAGTCCTCATGCTGTCCTTCGTTCCTACAAGAAGATGGGGCTGTGCCTCTGTCCTGTGCCCCCCACCCTGGTATACCTCTGCGTAGAGTTAGAAATGAGAGGAGGGCATAGCTTTATGCCTGTTGATGTCCCTTACCCTCTAAGATAAGGTCCACAGGGGCTGCTTGGTTCTTGGGACGCACAGAGCTCATGGTGTGCAGTAGGTTCCACCCCTCTAACTGGGGGCAAGTCAGACAAAAGATGTTTTCTTTTTCTGCCCTTTCTGAAGAGCAGAATCTGGCCCTTCGGTCTTGTTGGCATGTACAGATGAAATCTACCTTATTTTTTCTCTTTAAATTTACTTAGAGAATGCTTCTGGAGGGGGAGGGAGTGGTTGTGTTTTATTGTGGTGGTTGGTTTTTTTTTCTTTTTTAAACTATATTATTCAACATTCTTTAAATCTGCTGAAGCCAAAGAAAAATGCTACCTCTCTCTGCTTTTAAATGGAAGTGAGATCTCAGTTGAATCCTGAACTGTGTTTTGCAGAATCTCAGCCAAGTGGAGTTTTCCTAGTGTTTGCTACACACCAACATTTCTCTTTATTTGGGCAGAAATCCTGTATTTTGGATAATTAATTCCATCATGAAGGGCTCAGAAGTTTTTATGCGAGTTGCTATGCAAAATCAATGTGTCCCGCTGTTTCCTCAGCTGTGCAGTGCTACGCATTTTTCCCTTTCTAAACAGCAACCACCCCAAAAAGGAAGGAAGGTGTTCCTTTGTGGCCATGTCCCCCTGGCCTCTCTCTTCCTCTGAACGAGACTTGGGGCAGCGTGAGAGCCTGGAGCGTGGCTCCGCGCGCGTAGCTGCCATCGCACGGCTGCCCAGGCTCCAGATGGACGCTGCTGGACCGAGGGCAGCGGCACAGGGCGACGCCACGCACGGCGCAGACCGGCTGTACGGGCAGCTCCCTCAGGCAGGACCTAAGAAACAGCATCCAGCCTCCGTGAGAACTCTGCCCCCCACCCCACCCTGGAGGCTCCAGCTGATGCCAGACAGGAGTGGGCTGTAATTCGGGGTGATGATGTGTGTGTACCTGCGCTTGCTCAGCTCAATGCGTACCCTTCTCACTCCACATGGTGCTGCCTCTGGTTCTCCAAGTGTGGTGCAGACAAACTCTGGCTGTGGTGAGGAATCCCCACGACCTGTAACTTAAGAAGGATCTTTTTTGTCCTACTCAGGAAATGGTGAAAAAAACCCAGAGAAGCCAATCAGGTTTTATGGACTGATTCTGCCACTGAATCTCGTCACAGGCAGATATTATCTGGTTACGTCACTGTCTGTGTTGGGAGCCTGGGTTTGGGGAAAAGAAAGAGGAAAACTGGTTCCCAAGGAGATGGAGAAAATCTACAGCAAATTCAGCCTCAGTACCTTACAGAGATATTCTGTGTGCCTCTGAACGAGGCAGAATCTGGCCCACAAGAACAGTCAGTAGAAAAACACAAGGATAAGGCGATGTGTTTATTTTAAAATAAGTGAATCTAATGGTCTTGGAGGAAGAGAAGAAAGCAAACCTTTGAGCAAAGAGATGACTTAAAAGTGTAACCCACGGGTCACATCGTGTGAAGGCTCCCTCCACTTTATAACAGACGATCATAGAAGAGACAGCAGAGACCTTTATTCAGCTGATTTGACTGGATAGCTGCTTGATCATACACTGTGATCAGCACGTAGAAACATAGGACAGAGTGATGCAAAGCACTGAGGGACTTGTTTATAAGAAGGGATAGTGTCCACATTTTGGAAAGTACCTCTTCTGGAACATCCAAGATCACTTGTGTTCCACAGCTGTGACTGAAAATCCATCTCTCCCTGGTGTCTTCTGTCTAACTCATGCTTTTCAGAGGGGAAAATACAAGCCTGAGGAATGCACTACCATGATTAGTAGAAATACAGATGGGTATTTCCTCGGAAAAAAAAAAAAAGGAGATCTCTCTATCTCTTTGAATTCCCAGCCATGAAAGAGTTGGTGTGTTTTCCATGCTGGACTCCACCCATCTTGTCCTTGGTCAGATGATACAGTGTTTGTGGGAAGACACCTAGAACCTTCTGAAAATGTGATGAGGACAAAAATAGTCTGAGGAACTGAACAGTGAAGGTGTCTTCCACTACAACGCAGACAGAGCGCTCTCTGGACCAGAGACCATCTTTGATTGACATGGACATAATGGAGTGAGTCCAGCATAGGTCTACTAAAACATTTTAGGGATTGAAGCATCTGGGGGGCCGGGAGAGGCTGGGAGGGCCAGGTTTGAGAAGTTTCAGAGGTGAATCGATGTGAGTAAATGAGTATTGGATGTGTATAAGCGCCTGATGGAAGCGAGTAAGAAAATTGAGGCAGACTCAGTTACAGGAAAAGACCAAGAAGACACAAACTGAAAGACATTAAATTCCACTTAAATGTGAGAAAAAATTTTACAGTGAGGATGTTCAAACACTGGAACAGGTTGTGGAGGGAGGTTGTGGACTCTCCATCCTTGGAGCTGCTCAAAACCCAACTTGGCACAGCCCTGAGTAACCAGCTGTGGCTGGCCCTGTTCTCAGTGGGGAGACTGGACTTAGATGATCACCAGAAGTCAATTCCAGCTTAAATTAATCTCCTGTGAATCAATGAGATCTATTCTGGCTAATCTTAAACCAAACCTGAACACCTCTACTCTTACCTGTTCAGTAGCGTGTGGGGGAACACAGGACTTGACGAATTTCTGAACTATGACCCTACCACACAAGTAGCTTGACTCATATGTGAAATATTTCTTTGTGTCTTGGTGGTTTAAACAGATGATGAGAGATAAGCAAGTAACAGCATCTCCACGTCTGCCCCTGAGCCCCTCTTCAGCACTTCCCTCCTTTGCCAATATTCCAGGTACCCGCTTGACCTAGGTGAGTATGAGGAGGCCTCACTGCTGGGTCCCAGAGGTATCTACACCAGGTGGGTCTGGACAGGGCATAGGTGTTGGTCCTGTCTGTGGTTTGCATACATTTCTAACTCCTTTCTGTGGCGTACCGCAGCAAGTCCTGCTCTAGACCACGACACCGGTAACTTCCTGGGCAGCTGCTGGGGCAGCACAGTAGGAGAAATAGCAGAAGAGTTGTGTAGTCGCTTTCAGAGAAGTCCAGTTAAAGGCCCTTGACAAAGTTGCCTTTCCCTTGTTGAAATTTTACCTCGAGGTTCTGTAGCCTTTCAGATGGAGACAGGACAAGGGGCAATGGCTGCAAATTGGAGCACGGAAGTTCCGCACCAACACACGGAAGAACTTTGTCACAGTGAGGGTGACAGAGCCCTGGGACAGGCTGCCCAGGGGGGTGGTGGAGTCTCCTTCTCTGGAGATATTCAAGTCTCGTCTGGACGCCTATCTGTGCGACCTGTCCTAGGGAACCTGTTCTGGCAGGGGGGTTAGACTCAATGATCTCTTGAGGTCCCTTCCAACCCCTACAATTCTGTGATTGTGGGGCAGCATCTCCCCTTGTCCTCTTCCCCACTCGGCACAGGTAAATCCTTGCTCCTCTCACTGAGCTTCTCCCCCTATGCCAGGTGCTTCGCCTGCATAAACTCTAGCCTGTTGTCTTTCTCCATGTTTCCCCCACCTCTGGGCTGGGAGGAGGCAAGCCCTGTTGCAATGGTGGAGCCGAGGGGAGCCAGGAGCAGCCAGCCAGGCTGAGAGTCAGGCTTTCAGCAGGGTGTCGGACGCTTTCCAGGGCAGGGCCATTGCCTGGAATGCAACAGAGTATTCGGGCCGTGGGCAAGTTTAGACACATGTTGATGCATAATACAAGATGGAGCCTATCACTTGATATCGGCCTCTTCCAGTCAGTCACGGGGTTGGGTAAGCACATACAGCATGCAAAACAGGAGGTAATGTAACTGCCGAACCACAGTGATACGGAAACGTTTCTTCTGATTCCTGGTTGACTGTTCCATTGCAAAGTCATTCCGTGTTGTTCTATGAATTTGGGGGTAAGCACTGCAAATAAAACCGTGGCATTATTTAGGAAAAAAGGGAGTGAGGGGAAATTGGAGGGGGAAAGTAAAAGATACAATCTACAGCAGCCACAATAGCACGGCACGGAAACTATCTGATAGGAAAAACCTTCAGTATCTTCTGCATTTGTTCCTCTTGTAGGCTGGATTGATCTTGAGCAGCTCAAAGCAGAGGGCTGGAATCTAGGAGGTCTGGGCTTTTGTCACGCATTCCCAGCTGCTGGCTCGTTGTACGGCCTGCAAACTTAGCTATTTCTGAAGGGCAAGACAACCCAGAGGTGACATGAAAAAGAAGCGTGTGACCACAGCAAAGGTGACTTGCACGGCACGCAGCGCTCTGCCTGTTTCCTTCCCAGCTGCCCAGAGCAAGCGGTGGGAGGAATCTGCTGCCCAAGGCAGGCTTCAGGCAGCCTGAGAGATGCTTTGGGCAAAGCAGGCCCTTCTCCCTGGGAGGCAGGAGGTCCTTCCTCATTGCAGACCTCTTGTGACCAGGGCAAAATGCGCTAGCTGCAGGCTAGGGGTAGAGGAACAGACCAAGCAGTCCCAAAAGCTAGGCGTTAACAGTGTCTAGCCTTGGAAAAAAACCCAAGAATGTGGTTGTCCTAAAGGGGTGAGCTCAAAGGCACCAGCTGGAGGAGAGTGTGACAGCCTAAGGACAGGCGAGGGGCAAGGCAGGGTAGAGGAGAGCTGTAGAGCAGGAAGGGCTCAGGAGGTGGGCACAGGGGACCAGGGTGGAGGGGTAGGTCTCCAAAAGAGGGGCAGCAGCAGGAGGTACGATAACTGCGTATGAGCTGAGTTGCAGAGGAGACAGAGCTGCTGGGAGAGGTTCAAGGGGTGAAACCAGGCCTGGAAGGGGCGAGTAGTGGGTCCTGGCCGCAGGTCCCCACTGGGTATGCCTGCAGCACGGGCTGGCTGGGTCATACCAGGGCCCGGCTCTGCCGGGCGGTGGCAGGCCAAGAGGTTTGGGGTCCCAGCGGCCGCTCCTCGGGCAAGGGAAGGGAAGCCTCGGCGTGGGGGGGCGGTGG